>JAVSBS010025309.1:13460-25308 GCA_033124195.1 Coracias cyanogaster | reverse complement strand
CCTGGCTCCAACCTCCTGTCAGGGAGTTGTGCAGAGCCAGAAGGTCTCCCCTGAGCCTCCTTTGCTCCAGGCTGAACACCTCCAGGTCCCTCAGCTGTTCCTCACCACACTTGTGCTCTAGACCCCTCACCAGCTTTGTTGCCCTTCTCTGGACATCCTCCAGCCTCTCAAGGTCCGTCTTAGAGTGAGGCACCCAAAACTGAATGTGCCTGTATGTCTCCAAGAACTGGGGAGAAAGCCTTGGAAATCAGCTCCATTGTTGCCATATGTCACACACATGTATACTTGAGTCATTACAGCCTCTGTGGTATCTCTCCCACGTGACAGCTTTCCTCTGCCATGGCTGTGATCAGGAATGACAGAGAAAGATGCAAAAATTGCAGTGATAAACAATGACACACCAAACACCTTAGAAGAGAAGATTAATTTCAATCCGCTTTATTCTCTAAGGTCCATGCTTTTTACAGGCTTAGATTCAACAATATCTTGTGGTGGCAAGTTCTTCAGTTGCCTTTCAGAAGTTTCTCACCATGATGACTCACACTTCTCCAGCAAATCTGCATTTTGTGGCACTCCCACAGGACAGGGTTGAGGTTGCTGATGTGCTGCACGTCTCTGCTTTCCTATTTGGAACTACTCCTAAGGAGGTTTGGGCGTGGTTTATGGCTACCAACTCCCTGTAGTGTTTTTTCTCCTAAACTATGGATTCAGTTATTCTCAACATAATCTCTTCAGTTCCTGTCAACATAATCTCCTTCTTCATTTAGTCTTGCAGCTTCTGTAATTGTGGCTTTTGGCTCATAATCTTACTAATTCTGATCTTCCTCTTATTTGCATCGCATGTAATACAGCGCGGCTGGTACCGTAACAAAAGGTGCTCTGTCTTCATCTGCCTCATGACACCACAAGGTGTCTTGGAGAAAAATCCCATAAACTCTCCGCTGGCATTCCTGAGCATTGCTGCTGTCACAGGTGGCTTAAAGAGACGCTGTCACAGGGAAAGGGCGTATCTTGAAATGTGTGAAATGTTTCTTTCCTTCAGATGGGTATTTTGAGACCTGTTGAACCTATTGTGGAGCTGAAATCGCATTAGCTATAAAGCCATCCAGCCTCTCCTGGGGTTATCCACTGAACAGGGAATTTGGCTACAATGACTTCTCTGCCCTTCTGATTTCAGCAGCAGTTGAAAAGACTCCTTTTTCTGAAGATTTCACAGATCATCTTCTCCAGGAAGGAGGTCTATGGCAGATTTCCATGCAGACTTATAGTGCTGCTTGATCTGCATGATGTCCACCCTCTGCAAAAGCTGGTCGTGAAAGCTGGTGCTAAACCAACAGACCTACTGGTCAAACAAGAAAAATCTGTGTTGTAGGCTAGGACTTGAGGATCCTTAGACAGTTTTAGACATTTTCTTATGTTAAAATTGGTGCTTAATATGCCTATTTCTTTAGATGATTGCATCTGAAAAGCTAGACTGAGCAGCCAACCTGAAGGAGCAATCCTTGCCCTGAAGTCAGCCGGGACTGGAAATGCTGCAGGAGGGACTTGATTGGAGATGAGCCCTGGGGCTTCAAGCCAGGAGATCATGTTCTGTTCTGGCTCTGCACTGCCCTGTGAGGTGGCTTTGGGGGCACCTTTCGTGCCATCTGTGTCTGCTTCACTGCTCAGCCTCTGCTGAGCTGAGCTCCAGCGGGTAAAGCACAGGTCAGAGTTGTCTAGGGCCTGGATTTCAGCTGCAATCAAACTCTTTTTATAGTTCATGACCTTTAAAATGCTTTGTGTGGTTTGGGAAAATGGGCTGGTTGAAGTTGCCGTTTTTCCTCACAGTCTGGTTTGCCCCACTCTCCATAGCAGGACTGTGCATGATCTCAGCCACTTCCCTAGTCCTGCTGTCCTTCAAACCCAAGAGAGAGTCGGGGCACTGCTCATACAACCCTGGCAGCCTGCTTTGGAAGCCACCAATGCCAAACTTCTTCAGGTGTCTTCCTGGTTCGAGCTTTTGCAGCCTCACGGCTGCTCCTGCCTGCCACAGTGGGTTACCTGAGGGGCTGCATGGCTTAGTTGCCAAGCCCAGCTGCTCCTCCTTCCAGCCTCCTCCAGCATCTTTCTGTTTGTTTATAAAAATTCTTTATGTCTTTCACATTCATTAGCAGCTTGCCATCTGCTGTCTTAATAAAGTAATAAATGAGTGTCGTGGTGAGTTTCTTGACAGGACTGAAAGCTTCATTTACATAAGTATTTTCATCCATCTTTTCTAATTCCGATCACTTTCATCTGCAATGTGCCCTGACTCTTTATGTATCTTCCTGTGGCAGGACTGAGACAGGTGCTTACAAAAAAGTGAGATCGCAAGATCCCAGGTCTCTCTGTCCTCAATGCCTTTCAGAGTGGAGCTCCTGAAAACAGTAAGAGACATCTTCACACCACAATGGCAGCTTCCCAGGCCCTCTACTGCTGAACCTGCTGCTCAGCCTGAGCAGGGTTTTCTTGGTTTCACAGGACACTAAAGCGGGGCAGCACTGGGGGCACTTGTTCCCTGGGTACAGCTAACATTTAGATCAGACATGTAAAAAGATATCCATTTTATCAGCTGTTGTTCTTTCCTCCACGTGGGATTACGCAGCGGAGAAGACTGATCTTGTTTCACAGCACTTCTGAAGGAGTTAACGACACCAGCCGAGAGAGTGTAACGTGTCTTCCCTCCCGGCTTGCTTTCTGCTTATCAATTATTTCTCTGTTGCGAGAGTGGCACTGGCTACTGATAGGCTGGAGGGTTTTGATGTTCATCACAAGACTCCTCAAAGCCCTTTCACTGAGACAGAAATTAGTCTTTGTGGGTGGGTTTAGCATCAAGTGGATGAGGAAAGTGTGAGAATCAATTGCAGCTTTCAGTACAGCAGTTATCAATGATCCACACTCAGGTTAAAGGATGACTGCCCAGTAGGACATGGACTTGATGAAGCAAGTCCAGAAGAGGGCCACAAAAATGATCCGAGGGCTGGAGCACCTCTCCTTTGAAGACAGGCTGAGAGAGTTGGGGTCGTTCAGCTTGGAGAAGAGAAGGCTCCGAGGGGACCTTATTGCAGCCTTTCAGTATCTGAAGGGGGCCTACAAGAATGCTAGGGAGGGACTTTTTACAAGCTTGTAGTGATAGGACGAGGGGCAATGATTATAAACTAGAGCAGGGTAGATCTAGATTAGACATTAGGAAGAAGTTCTTTACTATAAGGTTGGTGGATCACTGGAACAGATTGCTCAGAGAGGTGGTAGGGGCCCAGCCACCACCACCATCAAAGCCAGGCTTGATGGATTTCTGAGCAACCTGATCTATTTAGAGTTGTCCCTGCTGACTGCAGGGGGGTTGAACTAGATTATGTTGGAAGGTCCCTTCCAACCCAATACATTCTATGATTCTATTCTCTGATTCTATGAGACTGCCCAGTAGGATGGTCCTTCCCTGTGTTCCAACTTTAAAGGCTGTTTTTCCCCTCTAAAGGTAAGAAGAGCTTCACTGCCTTGCTTTGGGGAGAATTTGCCAAGAGAAGTGCAACCACAGCCCTCCCTACTCCAGCCACCCCTTGCCTGGGGGTTCTCCTCTGCTGTCCATGGCCAGTCTGCACACCTTTGTTTTTTTGATGAACTTGGTGGAACTGAGTCAACAACAGCATCTCTGGCAAGGGGGACAGTCTCTAGAAGGACTGGCAGGCATGTCAGCATCCTTTGCATCTCAGTCTGAGGGTAAGTTTCAACCCAGCATCAGCAAGGTTCAGCAACAGAGCGATGGGAATGACTTGGGATCCCAACACAGGTTACCAGGAACCTTTAATAATAGAATCATAGAATGTGAGGGGTTGGAAGGGACCTCTGGAGATCATCAAGTCCAAACCTCTGCCAAGCAGGACCAGAGAATCTAGGGCAGGTTACAGAGGAACGCATCCAGACGGGTCTTGAAAGTCTCCAGAGAAGGAGACTCTACAACAGGGGTCCTCAAACTATGGCCCGCGGGCCGGATAAGGCCCACCAGGGTCCTCAAAGTGGCCCGTGGGTATTTACACAACTCCCCACCCCCCCCCCCCCCCCGGGGGTAACCCAAGCAGCTGCAGATGACTTCCTGCCACTTAATCCGCGCCCTGGCCAGAGCCTGGGTGCGGCAAAGTTCCTTCAGTCCTTTCTGGCCACCCTTTCTGGACTGCGTGGCTGGACTAGGGAGGGGAGCGGTGCCATCAGCGAGGTGGGCGACTCCCCTGTCGTTTTTTTCCAAACTATTGTCCGGCCCCCGACAGTGTCTGAGGGACAGTGAACCGGCCCCCTGTTTAAAAAGTTTGAGGACCCCTGCTCTACAGCCTTCCTGGGGAGCCCGTTCCAGTGCTCTGTAAACTCCTTGCTCTTCAAATGCACCCATCAATGCCTAAAATGGATTAAAATCAGCCCCCATGACCTGAGAACCAAGCTGCATGGCCCATAGGGTAAAGTCTGTCCTTCAGATGGTTTAGGGACTTGACCACAGAAACCCTGTATGGTATTAATCACTTTTTCCTTTGCATGAAATAAGCTACCAGAGGTCGGGCAAGCTCAGGTAGGGAGTGAATAGCAGAATGCAGAATGTGAGACAGACACCTGGGTGATTTTTTGAGTTGGTTTTGTATTTTTTTTTCCCTTGACAAATAGTTGATATGCTTAAAAAATGCAGTTTCAGAACTTTTGTGATTCAGTAAATAGTTTCAGCTGGGAAAAAAAAAAAAAAGTAAGAAAATGAGAGAGATTAAACAGCCCAAGTTAAAGGCAAATAATTTCATTCCAACTTTTTCCAGACACCCCATTTTGTTTTGAAATCTGGCTATAAATTATCATTGTCGGAAAGAATAGATTGCACAATGTTAATTACAATGGGGTGGGGAGGTGGGTTTTTTGTTGAGGGTTTTTTTTGTTTTTTCTTTTCCTGTGTTGCTGTTCATCCTTTAATTATTATGAGGAAAGTGAGGTGTTTGCATCCCTTGAGCTACCAGAGATAGATTTTGTCTTGATGACTGGTAAAAAATATTTGTTTAAGATGTCCTCATGGACAGAGTGAAGAGAATAGGTTGTTTTGCCTGTGCCCTGAGCTAAACCCTCTCCCTCTGGAGGGACGTAAAGATGTTAGTGCTGCACTGCAAACCTCCAACTTGCTTCCGTTCAGCCTCTTGCCCACCTGCCAGGGTGTCTTGCCCTCCGCAGTGTGACAACATGGTAGTGTGGCCCTGTACTTGGCATGGCTAGGGCAGGCAAGGAGATTACATTGCCACCTCCATCATTATAACCTTTCCCCCACCAGCACAGTGGGTCTGAGTGTCCCAGCCACCCCCCTGCCCCTCAAGTCTTCCCTCCATGGCTGCTGAGTGCCTGCTGAAAGATGTGATGGAGAGGACCCACCTTCAGGCAACCATCTCAACTTTTGAAGCAAAATATTTCCCACACCAGTGAGGAACAAATCCTGTTCAATGCATTAAACACTTGTACACCATGAAACGGTGCTGGGCTAAGTCATCTCTCCTGACGCCCTTCTCCAAAATCTGGTTACTTGGGCTGTGCTGGGAGGCAGCAGTCACCTCTGCTCCTCTCCATCACTCAAGGCTCTTTTAACCTAACGACAACTCTGCTAAGAGCCAAAATCAATGCGATCTCAGTGTCTTAATCTAATCACAGTTATAAAGCCAAAGAACCAACAGGGCTGTGTAAGTTTTAGTGTGGGGTGATCTTTTGGTTTGAGTTTAACCCCAGAGGCACTGGGAATGACTGGGATTATTGCAGATACCTGGGAAGGGAGCAGGGTCCCTGGAGATCCCAACTCCTCCTTTTCACTGGGAAAAGCAGAGAGGAAGCCAGCAGCAAGGACAGTGCCTGGCACATGCCACCAGTGCCTCTGGGCCATTGGAGGCTTTCTGTGCTCTGGGAAGGACAGACAGGCAGCCTCCTGCCCACAGCACATTCCTGGAGGACACTGCAAGTGTTAAGGGGGACTAGACACTATCTTTCCTAACCTTAGCTTCACCTAAACCTGGGAGTGCTCACATGGAAGTGTAGAGATGCAGAGGGTTATACATGGCTTGACGCTGCCCATCACTGAGTGAGTTGGGAATTTGTCCCTGTAGAGCCTCTGTGGAGGAGCAAAAACTGAAAGACACATTTTTGAGGTGAGAAGACTGCAGGACAATCCACTGTGAGGCTGAGTGTGGAGGCATCTGGTAGCAGATGTCACCAGAAAAGCCAGTCCAAGGAAGCTGAGAGGAAGAAGCAGTTCCCTCCGACTGACAACGGATAGCAGCAGGGACACAGAACTGATCTTTTCCTCACAACCCCTTTCTCCTTTACATCAATCACCTTTCACCCCACCCACTCCATTTTGCTTTCTTTCTCTCCCACCTCCGAGAAGGGTACAGCAGAGCTGCTGTTCAGCGCTGCCAGCTGTGCCCAGTTGCTCCTCCAAAGCTATGCTTGTTGCCAGTTACTCCTCTGTGCAGGGCTTTGAGACTCCAATTCCCCACGTAGTCCTTTCCCGCTTGTGGAGTTGGGGTTACTGGGATGCCCCCCCCCTCCTGAAAGGCCTCAGAGCAGAAACGTGCAGCACATTATTAAGAGTGAAGCTCCCAACATATGTTCTGTGACAAACTCCTCATTTCTTCCACAGAGATCTAGGAAAGCTGCTGTTCGCAGTGGGGACCTCTCGTTTCTAGTTAGGGCTGACAGCGCCTTTTGGGCCCTGAGTCTTGACGGGAGCAGGATGTGGCCAAACCAAAACAGTCATTGCTCGTGGACTGAGCTCACAAACGCCCGATATTCCACAGGTCTGTTATGGAGGCCCTGGGGAAATGTTTCTTGAGTCAAGCTCCTGGGGTCAGGAGAAAGGCAATTCTGGCTGAGGAGGGGAGAGATCTGCTTCTACTGGTAGATGACCTGTGTGTTTGCCTGTATGTCTCTGTATGCGTGTGTTAAAAAGACATTGGTCCATGGCTCTGCTAAATCCTTGATGTGTTTGAACCATCTTTACTCCTTCCACACTGGGGTGATGCAGGTGCCAGGTGCTCTGGCCAGTATCCAGCAGCAGAGATGGGGCAGCAGGAAGCCTGGGGCTGATAAACACTGATGCTGGTGCTCGCTGATACTGGGAGTCGCTGATATTCACTCAACCTCACTTTTGGGCAATTGTCCTTTACTAGGCTGAATGTTTGCAACAGTGAACTTTGTAATTCTGGTACTTGGGTGGGTTTGGTTTCGCCACTTCAACAATAAAGATGTAGCCCAAATTCATTGCATAGCATCTGTCTATAGTCTAAGGAAAGAGATAGTTCATGTCCTGAGCAATCTGATTTAGGCAGAGACATCCCTGCTGACTGCAGAGGGATTGGACTAGATGAGCTTGGATGGTCCCTTCCAACCCAATGCATTCCATGAGTCTATGTCCAGGGATGGGTCATCCTGTCCTAACAAAGGTACATAGAGTGGGAGGAACCTGGCAGTGCCTATATGTCCTTGTGCCCAAAGGTGTCCTGGTGTAAGTCCCTTGGCCTAGACTTCTTGCTTTTAGAGGGCAAAGTTAGATGAGATGAATCTCATCTTCTTGAAATGCTTTAATCACTTGCACCATCTGCACTCTTTGCTGTGCTGGGTATTTTTAAAAGAATTCTCAGTAAGTTTCTGAGGAGTCAGGATCTCTGGGCTGAATTCTTTGCTTTGTAGTATATACTTGTGGTATCTCTGGACCTCAATCTCCATGGTCAAAGGGAGTTACTGTTCCTCCTATTTCCTATCTAGAAGCCAGGCTGGAGGGGACAGGGACTGGCTGGGTGACCTGGAGGCTCCTCATCTCAGATCAACACATGGGAAACTGTGAAGACTTCTGGGCTGTTGCCTCTTCTCTGGGAGACGGTGCTCCAGCAGTATCCAGCTGGCAGGAAGTGCAGAGGCAGAGTGGGCACAACTCATACCAGCACTTTTGCAAACACCATGAGGCATTTTTCATGGATCAACATGCAAAGCAAAGTTTTACTTGAAAGAAGGTGGGAAATTGAGACAGAGAAAGTTGCATGACTCATATCCCAAATCCTGCAATGAAGACCTTATGAAAGCCTGAGGAGTCTAGCAAACTTTCAAACAGTAGGTGACCAGGCTGTGCCCTGTGCATGCCAGGGCTTGAGGACCACTGTGTTTTCTAGATGATCCTGCAGAACAAGGCAGGCTGCAGTCGATGAACACTGGCTGGGAAGCAGAGCAGACACACAGCTCATCCCAGGAGCAGAACTAAAGCCAGTGACTGTGCAGAGATGGAGCCAGATGTCGGTATCTGTCAGGAGCCTTGTTAGTGGCTGTCTGACAGCAGACCAGGAGCAAATCACAGGCAACAGCCTCTGGGAGTGAAGCTGAGATGCAAGTGTGAGGATCGAGGCTCAGAAAGCAGAGGCATTTCCCCACATTCGCTGCCTTTGCTAACAAGGCACGTGGTGACACTGCAGGGATTGCTCAGGGCTGGAAAGGCAATTGCTTTAGCGTGTACAAAAGAGACAGAACCTCCAAGGAAGTACATTCTTTCTTTCATCCTCTAAAGGGTCAAGTGTCTTGTGGTTTTCCTGACTAAGCCTGACACAGGAGAGACTCACGACAGTTTTTCTTACAGTGCTGGGTCAGATTGTCCTGGTCCCCGTGCAGACACAAAGAGGGGAAGTGTGCACTGCTGAAAGGGTTGTCCAAACCCTGGGGACTGAGGTGGGATGTTCTCCTTGCAGTAGAAATTGGCTCAGGGGTTGAAATGCCCCCGAGTCTCTTCTGCCAAGAAACACATCCCTGGCATCAGGGTACTTCCTACCAACATCTTTTCAGCTGTCAGTATAAGCCTGAGCTAGGGAAAAGAGGGTGGCAGTGCCCGTGTGACTGTTTCATTTTTCATGCCCCATTCCTGCCTCCGGACATCACAGGGAGTGTTATCAGGAGATGTGTTGCCCTGTCTTCTTCCACCTCCCAGAGCTTGGCCTCGGTTCCTTACCCATGTTTCCTCCTTTCCAACGCACCACATCTGAGACAAGAGATCTGGAACAGAACACAGAAAAGAAACCTGACATCACACCATTCGAGTATTTCCAAAGTGATGTGATTTGTGTGCTGGGGAGCAGTCAGTGCATCAAACCGACCTCACCCTCTGCACACAGCTCCTGTGGGCCTCCTAGGAAGGTGGCAATTATTGCAGATGGGGTCACAGCTCCAGCTTCTGTGGTCAGGAGAGTGGGAACTAAGCTTGTGTCTAGTTTCTGACACCTTCCTGCTCTGGGCAGGGGCACAGGCTTTTTGAAGAGAAGCTGCCAGTGTTGCTTCCTGTTGGAATCCCATTTTCCTCCTGGCTTTCCATCACCTAGCAAGGAAATGTGCAGGCTGCCAGGACAGGCCCATGGACAGAGCAGTCGCTTCCCTCACTAGAGTGACTGGACCCCCAGTTCAATCACAGATGTCACTGAAGTCCACATTTCTCTCCCCTGAACATCTGAGGAACTCGATTAGAAATGCTAACACTGCCTTCCCATCCATTACGGGCTTGGCTTTGTGATAGCTGACAAATAACAGAGGTTTGCAGTGCACTTGGATTTTGCTGCTTCTGCAAACTTCAGTAGGATAAACAAGGACATTTTTCACTCATTTTAGGAGCACTGATAGCAACTTCTGATTTCAGCTTGAACTGAGGCTTTCCTTGTAATAGAACCTTTGACACCTCTAGCTTTAGGTTTTTCAGGAAGGGCTTTGAAAAGCTTTCTTCAGATTATACATCCTGGCATGTTTTAATTCCCAGTTCCAGTTTGAAATGTGATGTCGTCATGAGATAACAGCGTTTCAAAGAATCCCCTTTTTTCAGGATTTCAGCCAGCTGCACCTTCAAAACCCCTTAGATACAAAGCACAAACCAGCTGGGTCTCTACATTAGCACACAGACAGGAATTGACAGTACTTAATAAAATTGACCATTGCCTCCAGCAAGAGCAACACAAACATCTTACATATTTGAAAACAATTAATACCCCTGACTGAGGAAAGGCTGTTAAACAGAAAAGCACACAGCAGATGAGCTGTGATGGGCCTGCTTCACTGCAAGGAGCATGAGGACAACCTGAGGCCAGGCGATGTCAATGTCATGGAGTGGTCCCACCAGAGGATCCAGATTCCAAATCAGTGTGGCGTCAACAATTCTTCTCTCTTTTGCTTGATGAAAATGATGTAGATTTGTCTGACCTGCATAGCTGGCAGTACCTAGCAGTGAGGCACAGTCTGAGAAGATGGAGAGAGAGGTGATAAAAGGATAAAATTATGAAGACATACTGGAAAAAAGAAATAATAATTCAGAGAATTATGTTTAAAAGGAGTGGACTCTGTCCCTCTTTTCCCAGCCCTCTTCTGTGTTTTTCTTAACCTCATGAAGATACCAGTATAGCAACAGAGGGTTTACATTAGAGAAGATGGGATAAGTGGACTTGGGACAGAGCAAGAACAGGGGCCGTGAGGAGCACACCCACAGCTGAGTCCTGGCCCTGGTACTGTGCCTGGCTGCTGGGTGAGCGTACGCTGGTGGATGAACAACACAGTCTGTCCCTTGAAAGCAACCTTGACCACGGGGATGGCTTTTCTTCCCCTTCCCCATTCGATATTCCCAAATTTCTTCCCACACTTTGAGAGATCCAGCTGAGATCCCACATTTGCAGTCGTTTACGAGTATCCCAAGGGAACTGCCTGCAATACAGATAATTTGCTACAGCAGAAGCATAAACTGGGACTTGAGATTCGTTTGTGTTTGCCACAAGACAGCACTCAGAGTGGGAGCAGCAAGCTTTACTGCTGTGAGGCAATGCTCATGTGCCAAGAGCAGATCGAAGTGTGTGGCCACAGCTCCCTCTTAGCAATCTGAACATCAATACCAACTCTCCAAGGAATCAGAATTTTCCCTCTTCTCTAAGACCCAAACTTCACTTCATTTTGCTGGGTTCTCCCCCGAAAAAAGCCCTCCCTGAATCCTCATATTTCAGGCACGATGTTCACTGCATCACTTTCTCCACAGAGACAACACGGCCTTACAAGAGAAGACAGGTTTGTTATTTATTTAAAGTATCATTTCGTTCCGTGTGCTCCTGCTACGCGCATCTCTTGCTAACCCAGCACTCCTGCTGTCGTTGAATCACCCTCCCCACCTCACACTGTCCAGCTGTCGTGCCCTCTCAAAGGGCAGTGTGGCCCATCTTGGTCCCTAGTGGACCCAACAATGGAAACTCTGGGGTTTGCAGAGTTTTGGGCCAGCCTGGACAAAACACTGTCCAATGGGTTGCCCTTGACCACCCTTCCTATCCCTGGGGATAAGCCAGTGCTAGGAGCTGCTGCAGATGGTCAGCAGTGCTTCTCTGAGGAAGAGGAAAATCCAAGCTGCTCAGCACAGCCTCAGGCCCTCTGCTCTGCCCTTGTCCCAGGAGCTGTACAGATGTCTCCTCTGTTCTTCCCTCAGCCAGCAGCTCTTTGCAATAACCTGGAAAGAAGACAGGAGCTTCTGCGCAGCCTTCCACCACAGCCAGGTTGAGGGAAACATTGCAAAGGGCAACGTGTCCTAGTGCAACATCTGGAGTAGGTTTACTTGGGCTGGGGCACAGGAAGAGAGGCCTTTGTAGGGCAGATGAATGATTAAGGCAGCCCCTGCACTGCTTTGTGTACAAAGCCAGTGACTGCTGCCAGCTCACAGGAAGAGCTCCCACAGTGTTTTACTTCTGGTCTCTTCCCCCAAATTACTAATGATAGAACGAGAGGAAATGGCCTCAAGTTGCATCAGGGGAGGTTTAGATTAGATATTAGGAAG
>JAVSBS010025309.1:0-13360 GCA_033124195.1 Coracias cyanogaster | reverse complement strand
CTAGAGAGATGTTAGGATGAAGGTTGGACTTGATGATCCTGGTGGTCCTTTCCAACCATAATGATTCTATGATTCTGCAGAAAACAGGCCGCGCAGGGATCAGTGGTGGCAGAGTCGATAAAGATGGACCAGGCTTCACAAATGACGAGGGAAAAGGGAGCTGGGGTGCTGGGGTGCTTGGCAATGTTCTCACAGCCTTGGGAACAGCAGGCACAGGCAGCTCCTCTCAGAGACAGTTCTCGTCCTACAAAAATCCTCTTCCTACAATTCTCTGCAGAAGAGCAGTCATCGGCAGGCCATTTAAAAAAGATCCTTTCAGCTATGGAGAAAAATAGCAGGTAATAAGCATTAATCCCAGGATGTCTGCTCATGGGAGGGATGTGGAGGCTCCATTTTCCTTCTCCTTCCCTCTCTCAGCCTCTCCACCATCACTACCTAGGTGCTGATCCACAGGGTGGCACAGGGGTGTGAGATAGCAGCTGTATGTCCATGGCAGGGGACTTGGAACTGATGATCTTTAAGGCGCCTTCCAACCCAAACCATTCTGTGATTCTATGCAGGCTGCTGTGTGTGGAGGTTGGACCAGATGACCTCTAGAGGTCCCTTCCAGCCTAAAACATTCAATGCTTCTATGATATTATGATATTATCCGTAAGAAAATGCTGCTGCTCAGATAGCAAGGGCCCCCATGTGCTGGGTATGCAGCCAGAGCCTGTTGGTAGATGTGGCACTCACCACAAAAAGAAGTCAAAGCTGAAACCAACGTTATGTTTTTCTTGGCTCCTTGCAAGCGTTGCAAGGTAGCTTTCTCCCGGAGTTGTTCCTGAACATACACTTGTAGGTACCTATTCCCCTCTTCATTCACTTCTGTAAGGAAATTGTCTCTCAAAACTGCTTTTAAACAGAACTTGAGGCAGGAGAAATGCCAGCACTCCTCAGAAGGAGGATGGTAGATGACCTTGGCCAGGGCCCCAGAGCTCCAGGAAAAAAACCATTTTGCATTTCAAGACATGGATTTACAATCTTACGAAGAAAAGCAGGCTCATATCCTTCTGCAAATGGCTGACACGCAGCTTCCAAGGGCTAATGAATTTCCCAAGAACTCATTTGTAAATCCAATAATTAGTTTATGAATAACAATTAATTAAAAATTGGCTCCCCCAAGAAATGTAGCATGTCATCCTGTCATTTGTCCTGATTGATCTTCACACAAGAATATTGCAAACGCCTGAGACACATATATAGGGAAAATTAACTGAAACCTGGCACAAAGGCTATATTTTAGTAAAAATTGATTGAAGTGAAATGCAATTATTAATGATTGTCATGTATAATTGCTGTGATTATGGGCTGCATTCTGGGGAAGGGACACATAATTCAGACAGTTGGCATGTCAGACATAACTCGATTTGTCACCACCTCCCTCCTTAATCCATTTGCAGCGGCAGTGGTGTGGTGCCGAACCCGAGACGTGTCGCTGCAGGATGGAGCATTGTCCCCTGCCAGGTGACTGTGACCCAGCTCTGCCTGCCCTGTCAGGATGGGACCTTCTTCTCAGGGCAACTGTCACATCACAGCCTGAAGCTCTTGATCTTAAATGAAAGCCAAGCTGGGAAGGGCTTGTGCTGTGCTGGTGTGTCCGTCTGAACACAGAGGTGATGGTGCTTCAGAACCAGGGTCATGGTGACCCAAGTCACCTTAAAAATGTATCCACAGTTTTTCTGTTGGTGGTGCTTTAATAAGCAGTGAAAGTACCAGAAACCTGAAATTCTTAGGGACAAAATATGTTTTTAAAGTGACAAGAAATGCCCTGAAATTTGGCCCCCCACCGAAGGAAAAAGATCAAGCAGGAGAACTCAATTCTGCAAAGGAGACAGACATTTCATTGCATGTTGGTGGTAAATTTTAGTTGACTAAAAATAGTGGTTTTAAAGGGAGTGTTCATCCTGCTTAAAAAGAAACAACACCAATTTTGTTTCAATGTGACATGTGCCATTTTTTCTTCTGAATTTTCTGGTTCAGCAGCTGAAGCAGAATATTCATTATTTTCCCAATTCTGCATGCAACCAAGTTGTTAGTTTAAAAAATTAAATACAAGATATACCCATACCTTTTGTCTGCTTTTCAGTAGCTGAGATAAACCTAGACCAGCTCACAGCTGTACTTGCTATGCTTTTTGGTCTGTCACTGAATCTGCCTTTATTATTTTCAAAATGATTTCAGGCTGATTCTGCATATCTCCCCATGCTTAAAAAGGAGATAATTTGGGTTCTTGATTAGTTTTTGTGTACAAAATTTTGAATTATTTAGAATACGTGAGGCAATTCCCAAAGAAACAAACAGTAACAGTGGCAAGTAACAAATGTCTGTTGCAGCAGAGTCACGCTCCATCCCTGTCTCTTGGCACCCAACACTGGGAGCTGGTGGCTCTGGGCCCTCACTGGAGTCTGAGGAGAGGCAGAGGTCAAACATGTCCCTGTAAAGGATGCCTGTCCTCAATGCTCTTCCCTGGATGAGGTGAATCTGCACACTTGGGTGTTGTCCACAACAGTCCAGTCATTTTTCCTGGAGAAAAGTGTCTAAAGGCCCTTCCCATGCTGGTTTACAGCAAGCTGATAGGCTGGGGCTCTGGGAGAGGAGCTTGGGCAGAAAAAGATTGGTCCTGGCAGCACAAAACCATCTGCTGCCAGCTGAACCATCTCCACATGTCCCCTGTGTTCAGGCAATGTGGGGACACAGACCCCACACCCTACCTTTCCCAATGAGGAGTAAGGCTTGCAGGGTGACCTGGTGATGGTTGTCTTCATTCTGGCTGTTCATTCACCTCCTCACAGAGCAGCACAACCCAGAGCCTCAGGACATGCTGGCCCAGGCTCTTTGCAAGGCTTCTGCACAGTGGGGGCTTTGTCTTGGTGACCTCAACCTGAAAGAGGGGAGATTTAGATTGGAAATTAGAAGGAAATTCTTCACTCAAAGGGTGGTGAGACACTGGCACAGGTTGCCCAGGGGGGTTGTGGATGCTCTGTTCCTGGAGGTGTTCAAGGCCAGGTTGGATGGGGCCTTGAGCAACCTGGTCTAGTGGGAGGTGTCCCTGCCATGGCAGGGGGTTGGAACTAGATGATCTTTGAGGTACCTTCCAACCCAAACCATTCTAGGATTCTATAATTCTATGATTCTATAATTCTATGATTCTATGACCTGAAGCCCTCCTGTACCCCATGGACACACAGGACACAGACTCTGTTATCAGGACTGCTTAAAAAGCTCCCTTTCTCCTCACAGCCTCTTTTGTGCTCACTGTCCTGCAGCTTTCTGAAAACAGCCAAGAAGTCCCATTAAAATACAGCTTACATCAATTTCAGGGCTAAGTCCTGAGCCCCACACAAACCAATGTGTTCAGAAAGGAAAGCTGTGCTTAGATGGGGTTAGGCTTATGACCAATCACAGCAGGAACTGAGGGCAAACTGCAACTTAAGGATCTTTTAATTGCCCTCCAAACCATTGCTATAAACCCAGAAATTCGGAGTTTCCTGCTACTCATGGAAGAAATGCTGGCATGCCACAGTCCAGAAATGCACAGTTGAAGTACTAAAGCAGTTTTAATTCTGTCTTGCAATAATAATAAGCAATAACATTTTATTGTCAGAAAGCATCTGAGATCACACATATCCAAGTTTTTTAAAGATTATTTGATTTTTTTTTTTTTTCTCCTCCTGTTCCTTATATTTAGTCCTCCTTCCCCCATTTGAAGAATTCTTTGAACTGCTTGAATAGGGCAGGCCATGCCCTCCTTCTCTGATGCCAGTGAAAAACATCACCCAGACCTTCATCCCCTCTCTGACTGGTTTCCTAATCATCTGGCAAACATGAACTGTTGCTTCCGTTTCTCCTCGCTGAGGCTGAAAAATAAGAAAATAAACACTTGACTATCAAAGGAAGAAAGAGGAAGATGCACACAAATTATCCACGAGGGTTCCTGGGAGGGTCACTCAAAAAATCCCACGAGGTGAGACCCAGCCAGATGAGTCCTCTTACCGGGGTGTCTTTTTTCTTCAGCTCCACACACAGGGAGAGTTTATTGGTTCACTTTATGAACTGAGAAGTTTAGGTACGAATCCTAGGTAAAAAGCTTTCCAGCAAAATACACTCCAGCCAGCCCCTGTAGCAAAGCTACATGGCACCGTTGAGTTGGTATGACTTTGATCTCCAGACAGAAACAAGCCTCTCCCCCTTGCTTAGTCGCACCACTTGGAGTGTTATTAGACTGCAGGATGAACACTTGAAGTTACACCTGAAACTAGGGCATATTTAAAGCTGTCTGGCACCCTTTGCCAGCTCTGAAGTTTTGAGGAAAACAACGAAACAAAGTTATCTCCCCATGAGCTGAGGTGCTTTAAGCCACCGTCAAGATATTTTGAGGTGGACAGGGCAAAATAAGCCCAGGCAGCCTGAGCAGAGCCATGTTCCCACTGATATATATGGAATACATTCACAGAGGGAAGTTTTGGGTTCCACGTGTTGAAGCGGTGTGAAAGTTCACAGCAGACTACCTGGCTTGTTGAGCCATGCCAGTAGTGGGGAGCCAGACCACTGAGACGTGCTTGGTACCATCTGGGGGGCAGCAGTACCCAGATCCCACTTGCATGAAGTGAGTAGATACAGACAGCATTCAGATGATGATGGTTTAAAATATCCGTCAAAAAATCTGTAGCTTCTCAAACCTTCTGTGGAAGTTTATTCTAGAGGGGAGTGACACAAGGTTTACAGGAGGGCAGAATGAGACCCGTATCATCAGATAACATTCAAGAAATATTGGAGCAGATGGCAAATCCATTGTCAGAATTGTTTTATAGCCAAAGGTTAACTGCAAGATACCAGGCAAGAAAATAATCCATGAGAATATGTTGGGTTTTTTTTTTTTGGCAAAACAGGTAAACAGAAATACAAATATTTTTTCTTCTCGGCAAAGGAAAAGTTGTTTGGAATGTCATCTTGGAACAAGCATGTTTCATTTAGAAGTATTGACTCCAAACATTTTCCCTAAATAAATATTTTGATTAAAATGGCAAAGTTAAACCAGTATTTTCATTAGAAAAAGATGTTTTCCATCCCAGCTGTTTGCCCATGTTGGTGGATTCATCAGGCAGTTTAGAAATAAAGGGGGAAGGAAGGCAGTGTTGCCTTTCCTGTGCCTGACCCAACTCATTGCCAAAAACATTGTCTTACAATGGTCTAAACTGGACCCACTGTGGCCTGGTGGGTCTGGAGGAGCATTTGCTCACTTGCCACCCTTAAAAGCAGAAACACGTGGCTACTTTTCACCCTCCTGTGCTGACTCCACTAGTAAGACAGGGCTTAGTTTTGCATCGGAAAGGGTGTTCATCATGCTCCTTTTGAGTTTTCTGCCTAAGTGATTGAGCTTCCTACTTATCTATGAGAAATCTGGCTTTTCATTTCCTTTTGCTAAATACCATGCATCATCTCTGAGTGCAAAATTAATTGTATGGGTGTTTAGTTTTAAATATGTTAATTGGTTTATGATTTTCAATTAATTAAAAATGTGGTCTTTTGGGAAATTTAGCATCTTTTGTCAAACCGCTTTGTTGCTTGTAATGAGTCCAAAATCAAAATATCCCATACTGCTCCAACTTTCTGTTGAGTTAAAACTCATTAAACTTTATTTATTTCTTTATTTTTAACTAAACCACCGATCAAGGTTTTTTCCTCAATTAGTGGCTACAACTGTTCTGTGTCTTTGTCACCAGAACCAATTATATACTTGTGACATCTGTAGCCCGTGAGGAATTCCTTTGTCCTGGTAAATCTGTCAACTCCTTTCATTCTGGATGGAGTTTAAGCCATGGGCTCTCACCTAAATCTGTCTTTGAGGCGCTCCAGTAGTCCTCCGAGAGAAAGAAGTGCTCTTGGGAGACAGTTCATCCCATCCTTTGTCAGACTTCTGAAGGAGGTCATTAGGTGGTAAAGCTGAAGTGTTATTTTCTCTGCTGACTAAAAGGAGGTCTGGATGATGCAAATGTAAAGAGAGATGATCTGAAGACAGATGAGTCCCATTCTTGAGATGGTGGAGCAGCACTCCAGTTACACAACAGACTTGAGACGGATCTGTCTGTCTTTAGATCTGATCTAAAGATTGATCTTTGCTTTCTTAACAAAGCACAAAAATAACAAAATGCTGCTTGAGCTTTGAACTATGTCTTATGTGAACATAAATTAAAATTAAAAACTTGAATTAGAGAAGCTCTTTTTCAATGGAAGAAAATAACTACCTGCCATTGGCACGACACCCTGTCACCTCAGCCCTTGCAGGAGTGGGGAGGGGGCCCTTTCTCAGCCTTGCTCCCAGTTCAAAACTCTCTTGCAAGCCTTACTGGTTTGCACGAAAATCTGCATAGCCCAGGCCAACATTTTTACTGCCATGTGCTTGCTTCCCAGCAGCCTCCCAGCATCTGCTGGTGTTGCTGGCTACCTCCTGGCTCTGCCTCTTGCCCTCTTCTCCTGCCTGTCTGACCTGAGCTCCAGGGCAGGGGCTCTGTCAGTGCTCCTCTGCACGCAGCATACAGCAACTGGCCAAGCTGCACAGCTCCTGAACACACACAGAAAATGGAAAAAATGAACTGGTAGTCAGATATTGTCCTCTGGAGAAAACAGTCTTCTTCCTTGCTCTTACAAACAGCTAAATAGCTCAGGCCACTGAAGGCAAAACACCATTTTCCCAGCTGCTGAGGGGGAGGGTGGCTGTTTCGGCAGAGAACAATTCTCACTCACAGATAAGATAATGGAAAAAAAAAAATCAAACAGAAAGAGTTCTCAAGTGGCAGCTTCCTTTATTGCTTGGTTTAGTATCTTTCTCCCAAATCAACCCATGAGTATGAGAAATTCACAAAACTGCACTTCAATCGAAACGTGTGTAGCCCACAGACAACATCAGTGCCCTGTCCTTATTCTATGAATCGCTTCTGTAATCCTCCGGGATCACAGTCCTGCCACACCAAAGCAACAGCTCTGAGGTAAGATGGAGGAGCAAGAATAATCAGAGATGTGGTAGTTAAGAAAGAATCGCTGTAGCATATTTCTGTCCTGGCTTTGTGCGATAACACAGACCAGGAAACTTAATCCAGGGATTTCTTCATCAATCACAGCTTGTGTTGGAGGGATGGAAGAGTTATTGGAAAAACATTGAAAAAGGAGCAGATTTTGAGGAAAGTGCCATGTGCT
The DNA here is from genome assembly GCA_033124195.1 of Coracias cyanogaster. Lineage (NCBI taxonomy): Eukaryota > Metazoa > Chordata > Aves > Coraciiformes > Coraciidae > Coracias > Coracias cyanogaster. The sequence continues at coordinate 6,124 of JAVSBS010025309.1, read as the reverse complement.
TCAGCATGGAGTTACGAAGGTTCAATATCATCACTTAGTTTCCCATCTGAGTTTCCTCGGCTTTAGCTTGCCACTCTTCTCATTTGGCCTTTGGCTTCTTAAGTAACATTTGTGCCCTCAGCTATTGGAAATCTCTTTCTGTATTCAATATTAAACTGAGACCATTGAACCAAGGAACGATGTTTTCCCACCTCTCCTTGAGCAGGCCTTTCCAGATCTCTGTCCTTCCTGTGACTGTTCTGAAACCTTTCTGGTTTTCCTTTCTGATGTTGCTTGCTTTGTGGAGGATAATATCTGAACAGAGGATCCTTTAGAGATGTCACAGGGACCAATGAAAGAGATAGCACCAGTTCTGTCCTGCTGTCACTTGATCTCTCTGGATTACTAGGTCCAAGGACCATGCTGACCCCAGTAGACATAACCTCATCCTAAGGCCTAGCTTTAAAACAGTTCATCCTCTCTGTGTTCCAGAACTTCTCTCAATCTTAGATTTATTCTCCTGCCTTGACGCTCTTTCTGACAGGTCACTCATCAGCTCACACAGTGCAGCGTGATGAACTACATCAGCACTTACCACACTCTGGCTACAAATAAATGTGGATCCTAAAATTTCAGTGAGGCTTGCCTCTGGGAAGCCTTGAAGACATATGATCTTAGGGTCTGCATTGGGTGGATCTGTACATTTTTTGATAGCACAGCCCCAAGGGCATGAGAAAGTCCCACTTTCCCCTTGGGTCGTCCACCTTTAAGTCATCATTAAGCATTGTCATATTAACTTCTAGCTTTTCTCTAAGTCTAAACAACTCTGTTCAGTCTCAGGGCTCCTACCAACAGTTGGTGGGGCAAACCAAAGAAATCCTGAGCTACACAGGAGATTAACGGGCCGAGATCACCCCGGAAGTAGGAGCTGGGGTAGTATCCTGGGTCTCATCCTCGTCCCATGGACATCTGTGCCTACATTTCAAAACCAAGCTTACAGGTGGCTCTGAACCTGAGCCCCACAGGGGATGAAACAACACAGGGTGGAAGCATAAAGGATTCACTCCCCTCCTGCAGTGCTTGGACCATATTTGGATGCAGTGTGGGGTGACTGAGGTAAAGCTTGTCTTGTTACCATCCTATGCTAAGTCTTCTCAGAGGCTAGGTAGGTCCCTGTAGGTCCTCAGCTGGGGTCTGTTGCCTGTTCTACTCTAAGCTATGTTAGAAAGGATGTCTGTCTGTGTGGGTCTTTGTGCCTCTCCGCATGGCCACAGCTGCTCCCTCATTCCGTGAACTTGGCAAGTACTCCTGGATGGCGGGGATCTCATTTCATCTTCTTTCCATCAGCCTTGTGGGGTACAGAGCAATAAATGGCAAGGCAGAGCACACAGTTAATTTACAGGGAAATTGTCTTTTCCTGTGGTCGGTTTTGTCTCCTGGCAGTACGCAAAGGCAGCACCATTATCTGTTCCTGCCAGCGCTTCTAGTGCTGAAATGTCTCTAATTAAAGGCATGCCGCGTTGTAGATATAGGATATCTTAATTACATGTGTGTGAATAAAGCGTTTAACAAGATGTGAGAGGTCCTTCCATTCCCCTTGGAGCCACCAGATCAAAGAGCAAACCCGCTCCCTTGGAAACAGACAAAATGTGTTGCTTTCTGGAGGGCTGTTTTATCATCAGACTTATCTCCAGACTTTTCTTGGGCTAGTGCCAAACTTTGAAAACAGTTAAATAGAGAGAGGGATGGTACAACTGGTGCTGCAGAAGTTCCTGGTAGGCCCTGCTCAGTCAAAGCCCAGTGATCCACACAATGAAGACCTTGGTGAGTCAGGGCAATGTTGCCTGTCAAGGCAGAGGTGTAGGCAATCCTGCCTCCTCCAGCAAGACCCAAACTGCCCAATTTGCAGCCAGCGCCTGCTCAAGTAGATGAGCTGAATGGTTTTACTTGTTGGCTTCTAGCCCTGAGCTTGCAGGAGGTAGGTCTACCCTGATCCTGTCCCCTCTGCATTGGGTCGGGAGGACAAGGGACAACTTGTACCTTGCCATAGAGGCACCATTTCCTCAGGAAGGTCCTATTTTAACAGGTTTCTCCTACCTCCTTTCCCCAGCAATAAGGTCTTACTAGTCCTAAGTGTTGTGGTCACCTTCCATACCCATGGGTGGTCTGATGCAAGATGAGTCTGTAGGCAAGGACAAGCAAATGAAGGTGTACAAGACACTGCAGTGGAGAGGCCACATCATTTACCTGGGAGTAAAGGCTTGGCTCCTTGGACTGTTCTTGCACCGTATGTTCAACAATTAATGAGAGGTCAAATAGAGTTATCCACACCTGTCTTCAAACACACATCTGGGCAGCAGACACTCTCTAAGGACATTGATTTGGAATCTTGCCTTTTCCACTCTAGTGATTTCAGCACAACAGAAGGAAAATTTTGGTTTCAGGTGAGGCTACCAAGAAATGAGCCTTTCTTCAGTGAGAGGAACAGAGAGCCTGTTGCCACAGAAGCTGGGGGGTTTTGCAGGAGAACAGTTACCCCTGGTACAACTGGGGAGTGAAGGGGACTCTGATCATGAAAGCTGGAGGATCACTTGCACTGAGATCCGGAAACCAAGTTCCCACAAACAACTCTGACCTGCAGTGACTTTTTATTGCAGTACCTTTTAGGGCAGCTTCAAACTCCAGTGCTGAAGCCAATAGCTTGATGTGACAGGTTGCTTTGACAAACTTTCTAGCCCTTTGGAGGTCTGTACGACACAGGAACTTAACGCTTCATCCAAAACTGTTTAGCTAGACAAAAAGAATTAAATGTCACCAATGCTTTTTTCTGCATCAACCTGGAAGTGGCCCTAAGTGGTTTCCAGGTGGTTTGCATCAGTTATTCTTACCTACATTTCATTTTGAGTTAAACACAACAGCTTGTGGGTATCCCTGACACCAATCTGCAGTTGTGTCTGGGGCAGCTTATGGCTTGATGTTAGCGTGAAAACAGCATCTAGCATCTGGCTCTGTTAAGGAAGAGAAAACATTCCTGTCATTCAAAGTTAAGGTGAACTATATTTCTAAAATATCCAGGGGACTTTTAAAATAGCTTTATAAACTGTGCTTGCAGAGGGAAAGGTGTTCAAGTGACATTGGTTGTAAGACCTCACTGGGGTTTAAAGGTACAATACAGGCTCCTAAATCACTTTGGAAAATCTCAGCTCGGTTCCATACATCTGCAACGAGAAAGAAGATGCTCTGATGCAGGCCCTGTCCTCCATGAGAAAGGCAAGTCAGCAGCCGGGGTCACTCGCTCATCAGCTTTACTGCATCCCTGGCCAGCTGCCAGTAGAGCCTCCCTAAATGATGCTACTGGACAAACGTCCTTGGCAAGAGGGGAAGCACACTTGGCTTGCAGAGCCTTTACTGTGCCAGAGGGAATCCACTGGGAATGAGACTTACTGGGGAGAGCTGGGATTGGGTGAAGGAAATGTAACGAGAAGCTTCACGTGAATGTTAGGTAACTGCTCCGCTCCAAGGTACTGGACAAAATAAATAAATAGTAAAACACAATAGAATACAAATAATACAGATACAAAACATCTTTGCCCAAAGATAACTAGGAGAAACGGAAATAGAAAATCAAGCCTCCTATTTAAAGTAAGCATAATGCCTGCTGCTCTTGGGAGCAGGAGCAGAGCAGGAGCACCTCCTCCAGGTTGATCTTTGGTTCCCTTGTGGGTTTTGTAAGGGTGTCCTAGGTGTGTGCTTACCCAGGGATGCTGTGCATGGTGGTAAATGTGTGGGATCTCTCTCCCCTCCAGGAAGGACTTAGACTTCACCAGGTCTTTAATTCAAATACAAATGGTGAGGCAGTGATGAGGCCTCCTCGTTGTTCCTATCAGGAAAAGGGTACAAAACCACCAGAGGCTGGTACCATCTTGGCATCCCCAGACAGGATGTACCCAGCCAGGGAGGGTGTCTCTGTGGCCTCACTGGGAGGCTGGAGGTCAGCCCATCACCAAAACCATGGTACAGCATTGCCGGTGCTCAGCTCATCCTGGTCAAGCTCCCTGCCTTCCCAGGTGCTCCAGACCCTTCTCAAACCCTGCACCACTCTCCTCCATCACCTGCACAGCTCCCATGCCTGCTTTTGGCACTGCAGGAACCTTCCAGGGGTGCAGCCTGTCCCAGACTCTCTCTGCAATGCCTTTCATCTGGCAATATAATAAAAAGCAACCACTCATATTTCCCCTGAGTTTGGATAAGCTTTCCCTCTTCATGACATTACTGTTTTCTCGTAGATCAATTCCTGCCTGTCTTGGCTTCTTTTTATAGTGGATTAAATTGTTTTGATTAAATGAAAATGCTGGTGCCTTACCAGGGAGCTGGCTTCTGGATCATATAAACAAACTGTGTGGAGGTGGGTAGGACAATTACCAAGCGAGAGCAGAGCTGCTGCATGTTGCAGAGAGAAGGGTTACACTGAACATTCGTCCCTGCAGTTCATTATCTCATGGCAACAAATTTTATATCTCAGCTTTCTTTCTCGTTGCCATAAAGCATAATGGACTCTTTCCAAGTTAGAGCCGTGATGCTGGGTATAATCTGTCCAGCAAGCAATAAAGCAAGGTGCTTTTAAAAAATTTCCTCCGTTGCTTCAATCCCAATGTAAGAAACCTTCCTGAAATAATTCAGGGGAAGCAGGGTCTGGTAGCTTCTGATGAGTCAGCATCAAGTGCACGAAGAGGTTTCAGGGCACGTTCAAACACTTTGTCTGACTTCTCCTCTTGCAAGATGCAAAAAGGCAGAATAGCTACCCGAGGTAACTCTGGCTCACTGTTGCCATAGTTACCCGAACACTTTGTAATCATCAATAGATTTGTTCTCCCAACACGCCGCTGTGGCCAGGGATTAATACCATCTCCATTTTATAGATAGAAACCTAAGGCCAAGGAGACAGCCCAAGGACACACAGGAGCCAGAAGGCAAAGCCAGGAATGGAAATACAGCCTGAAGGTGTCTTTGTAAGACCCTAAATACAGCCTGGAAGTTACAGCATGGGCCTTTTCCACCAGTAACCGTCACCTACAGCACTTAACTTGGACTTGACTTTGATGCTGGAAGTGGTTTCACTTCTTACTGCAGAGACATCCCACTTGGGAACCACTCTGGTTCCCTACGATACTGCATCAAACAAAGCACGAGAGCAAGTCTCTCATCTGCTCAGGATGCAGAGTGGGGACAGGTGGTCTGAGGGGCTTCTTTCCACATCCCTCTCTGAGATACATCCAGGAAAGCAGCACAGAACACAATTTGAAATATTTTTGGCTATGCCATCTAAAGGGGTCAAGGGAAAGGCTACCAAAGTATTAGCTCTGTCAAGAACAAATATCACCAATACTAAATCATATTTGCCTTGAGGTTTCTAGAAAAAAAAAAAATAAACCACCCACTTTGTTTTTGTTGTCGTCCCACCTGGAATTTTTACAGAAAAACAAGCTAAATTCTGCAGGCCAGAAGATAAATTGAGCTCAAAGCCTATTGCAAATTTCAACCTGGGAAGCTCTATTTGCCTTACAAATTCTGTTCCTTAGTAGAAATGGTTAGTATTTCTTCCTACGTTAGATTAATGCATAAAGGTAAAAATACTGTTTAACACACACATCCACATGGTAATTTTTTTACAGATATTTTGTATTCAAGTTTCAAATTGATCCCTGCAATCACACAATGACAGTCTAATGGCACTGAGGAGCTATTTCTGAGTATGTCTGGCATTTACAGGGAGTGGAACACTCTGAAAATCCTGCTAATCCCTAACTACATTTTGAGACCTCCCAATAACTTTAAAAACCCAGTTTCCATGTCTGTTCACAACCAGGGGCTACTTCTACATCTCATTACAAAGGCAATTCTGTAAGAGCTAAGCAGCAATTGTTAACTGACGTCGGAATTCACTTTCATTATTTTCCGCTCCTCTGAGATGGTGGAAATCCCAAGTAGCATTACTGAAGCCACTGGAATTAGGAATATATAAATGCAGGATGGGTGGGGGGATATGGTACTAAAGCAATGTGAAAGCTATGTTGTAGTGGGTCTGGCTGAGCTGGTTTTCCCCACAGCTGCAGTGTTTTTGTGCTGGGAGCTAGAAGGGTGTTGA
>JAVSBS010025308.1:0-21135 GCA_033124195.1 Coracias cyanogaster | reverse complement strand
AAAAAAAAAACCCAACAAATAAAAGTGATTCCAAACCTTGTGATCAATCTTCAAGCATTTTATCTAGGATGGGGGCAGCTATTGAATCCATCATTAAATACTCACCTCTGCTTCTGCGACAGGTTGGCCTGCCAGAGCTTTTTTCTTTGGATCCAGAAGGCAACTTCCCCACGTTCATGGGTGCTTGGCTCCAGCGGTTTGGTTGGGTTTATGCCGCCTCTCCTTCCTCTGACAGAACATTGTTGTATTTCAAAATAGAAAACTCCATCTGCTGTGTGGGAAACCAAACTGCAGCTAATGCCACCGTATTCCCCTTGTCCATGCCCAGGGAGGGACTGCCATTCAGAAAGCCCTGTCGCAGACCTATAAAGATCCAGACAGGCCGTTTTTTTCTCTCCAGCTCCTTTCCACTATCACATAGTAACAATAGAAGAAGAGCAGTTGGTCAGACGTTTGGAACAGGCAAAACTGCCATTTCAGACAGAACAGCAGAAGCAACCAGGGAAATGTACCCATTTGTCAAAATGTCAAAGTTGCTTTTTAATGAATTCCCAACATTTGTCTGGGCCTTGCAGCGGCTTAATATCTATTCCTGATGGCTTTTCTTTCTGGTGCACATCAGGGAAGGGATGAGGGAAACTGTACTTGTGTCACTGGGCTCACAGGGCTTTGAATGGTGTGATCCCAAGTTAAAAAGCACCGATTATCTTACTGAGTTTACTTCATAAAGGCTGCTCTCATATCTCACATAGGTCCAAATGCTGTGACTGAACATCAGAGCACGCAGACCTTTGATGAAACTCATGATAGGGGTCACAATATGACACTCTCAGAGCCACCCTGTCACGTCCCTCACTGTGCACTCACTACTTTCAAAACTCTGCCAAAATACGCAGCTACAAGACCATGAGGTACACTCATCAAGCATTCCTCATTTTTCTTGCTCAAACGCCACTCAAGCTCTATTGCTTTTTTGTTGGTCACTGTTCCAGACTTTGCTGTCAGGAGACAGCATTTGAGGATTCAGAGTTTTCAGAAAACCTGGAAAAAAAAACCAAACCAATAGAGCTAAGTAATAAGAGTATTCAAAGTAGATTGCAGGAAAAAAAAAAGCAGCCTTGCTAGAAGAACAGCATCTCCAAACTGTTTTTAGACACAGGATCCATCCTTGCCAATTAGATTCCATTTGATAATTTGGAGAATAAAGTGGTTCTGTGATCCCTTAAGATTAATATCTCATACGCAGATGAATGAGCTTTACCCTCATGTCTGCTCCCATGTCAAGCTGTCAGATAAAGTGCTGAAGTATAAATAAAACAAATACCAGATTTCCTTTTTTGTCTGGCTTTGAGAAAATTATATTGAGTGCCCCAAATAAATCCTCATTATGTTACTTTTCCTTAAAATAAGATTAGTGAGAAAATAGTTTAGCACATGAAAAATTCCTCTTCCATCATAGATCAGTTGGCAGGCCCTGACAGAGAGACTGGAGACATTCCTTTTATCTGATGGAAAAAGTCTTTCTTCCTGGATTGAGCTATGGCAGCTTTATTCATCAGTATTTTCTTTTTCTGTTGAAAAATGCCAGTGGGTGAAGGAAGCAGACTATGTTTGGTAGGACATTATTAACCTAGACTTTGGGAAGCTGCAGTTTGTTGCTTCCCACAGGCTGGGAAAAATCACTGAAATCCACATTTCCACTGAAATAAATTCCCTGAAGGAGCTGGGGCATCATCTCTCCGTGCCACAGTCCACGATCTGGAAAATAAGGGTCAACTATTTGGTCACTTTAAAGAAGATGTGAAAGAATGACACTAATTGACTTACCCAGGTGAAATACAGGTATCCATTAATGAATTACAGCAAGGATGTCGGTCTCTGCATTGCATCTCTTCAGCCAAACAAAAGGGTAGCTTGTAGTAGGTGGAACATTTACCATCTTGCATAACAACCTGAACAACCACTCAACCTTCTGCAGATGCAGAGAGATCCGATTTTCAGGAATGTGCACGACGTGTGTGTTACAGGGCTTAGATTTCTTTTCAAAATGCAAGGCTAGGGAACATCAACCCCTGAGCCTTTAAAGGTGTGAGTCAAAATACGCAAACATGGAGCAAAGCAGCACATTTGTCAAGTGAAGTGGGGTATCGTGATGCAGCTGGAAAGACACTTCTGTCGGTGGTGGCAGTTTCCTGATCATTGGTGGTGCAATTTAATTAGAAATACCACCATCTATGGGATGAAACAATATTTTAGTCCCAAAAATTATGAATGGAAGAAGGATCTTTTGGAAAGTAATGTCCTCTAAAAGCCGAGCAGCGCAGATTTATCCATTGCCCAGAAAGGATGATTCACAAATCAAGGCGTCAAAAATTATGTAATATTTTAGCAAGATGTCATTTCTGACTACTATGTTGCAAAACTGTGGATAAAGAGTTTTCTGTGACCAGGAAAACCAACTAATACTTTCATACGGCCTGCCCTAGTGGTAGGTGGTAGATGTCAGCCCCTTCTTCCTTTGGTTTCTGCACTAGAGATAAGCTACTCACTACCAGCACCTTCCAAACAAGAGCAAGACTGTGACAGATTCTCCCAACCATTTTCCTTGCACTATCTTCATACCTTTGCCGATAGCTTCTCATCAAAACAGCCTGAGAGATCCAAAAATGACTCCAGTGCTGTGCTACCTATTAAGCATCCAACCTGGCTGACACATCTCCAGATGTAAAACGTGGTGTTCTGATGAGCTTCATGAGGAGAACAGCTAAATTAACACCCTATTAAGGATTTAGTCTGGCACTTGCACACCAAAGTGAATTTGCATAGCTTAGGAGGAAAACTAGATCAAGACTAATGTCTCAATTTTTTTATTTAGGGAAATATTCCAAAAGTTTCCAGAGAATAGGTTTCATTTTCCCTTTTTTTTTCTCTCTGAGCTGAGACTCCTCAGTTTAGAGGAGAGAAGATTCAGGGGCATCTTACCAATGTGTACATACACCTGGTGGGAGAGAATGAAGATGCAGGAGCCAGACTATTCTCAGTAGTGACAGGACAAGAAGTAATGGACACAAGTTAGAATACACGATATTCCAACTGCACACAAGAAAACAATTTTTTGCTGCAAGGATGGTCAAACACTGGCGTAGGTTGTCCAAAGAAGTTGTCAAGTCTCCATCCTTGAAGGTATTCAAAACCATGATTGGACATGGTCCTGGCAACCTGCTCTAGGTGACCCTGCTTGAACTGGGGAGTTGAACCAGAAGACCTCCAGAAGTTCCTTCCAACTCTAACCATTCCTTGATTGTAGTTTAGTCATAAAGCACACTAACTCAGCCCCGATACACACTGAAAAGGTTTATGGGACAATGGGTGATCCCAAGCTGCTCCACTAGGATCCATCACAAAAAATCTCTGTATTCTAGAATATTGTACAGGAGCCACAGTCAGTCATCTATGAAACCTCTGAAGTATAAGCTGTTGTGGACTTGAAGGACAACTGGTGGATTACACAAATTCCTATTTATTACAGGTGTTGATGGAAATATTTTAAATTTATTCCAGGGTTACGGTAGTTGGCCTTGGAAATCTAACTCTCTTTGGAAACTCACAATTAGCTTATCAGGAAGCTACTCTGCTTCTCAGGTCCAGAAAGAGTTGTGGTTACCCATTAGAAGTTAGATGACTTTCTGCAAGAGGATATAATGGAGCACTGAATATTCTGTCAGTGACATGACTATGCTGCAGGTATTCTGGTGGATCACACTTCACATGTGATTCATGCTAAAAGATAAAAATTGAGACCAAGAGAAAGAAAATATGGATTTTCCTTCATTGCTGAAAGTATCTCCGTGTTTTCAGTCCAAATGAATGAAGAAGGATGAATATTTAACACAGCTGAGGTAACTAAGTAACAAATCCAAGGATTTTGGGCTCTGTTCCTGCAAACACTTCAACTGGCGATTCGTTTTCTTCTAACAGTTACAGTACCACTGGTCACACTCATTTTTTGCATGACTGGAAACATAAGTCAAGATACAGTCCATTAGTAAGTGACCCTGAAGGCCCAGACTCACCAAATAGAGACGGGAACCAAGATGGAATGTGGTTAATGTGACTTGAATCTTCATGATATCCTTCAATAAAAAGAATCATGACTATATCTTCATGATATAGTTCACATAAAAATGTGAAACTACAGCCAATAAATGTGGTTCATTTGAAAATTTATGCCCTACCTACCAAGCCTGATTCTAGAGTAAGGCTAAGTCAGCATCTTCTTAATGTCCTTCCCATCACACCTCAAATCCACAGATATCCTTTTTTTCTTGTTAAAAAAACCAACAGAGGTCACATTCTCGGCTGATTTCAGTAATATGACGCAGAGTAGCCACCACCAATTCTCTGACCCAGAAGTGCAGCTCTGGGACAGAACGCATAAACATTTTATGAGGAAAATGAAATGGGAACAGGTTAAATTACCAAAAAAATAAAATTCCCACAAACAGTGCTTCCTCACTTTTACTGATTCATTTATGTCATCTACATAAAAGATTCGGTAAGTGAAATGTGGCATCTGGCTTGGAGCTAAACACTGTTTTTAAGATCTCAGAAGCATGTATCTTACAAAGCAAGACATTCAGCTCTCTTATCTTACACTGAATAATTAGCCTCGGTAGTGACAAACTGCTTGCAGATGAATAAGCCTTTGACAGGAGACTCTATCCAATTTCAGTGGCAACCTGACCATGGGAAAATTGCTCATGGAAAGAAATGTCTCAACACTTGATGCACCCCTTAAAAAACAAGGATTGCTTGGTAGTATCTCATTTAACAAAGATAAATAAAAGCCCCAAATATTACTCGTACTAAGCAGTTCTGATTACTTGTGGTTTTCATCTGATTCAAATTGGTATTTAAATTAATCTAGACTCAGAACTGTATTCTGGTTTGTTTTTGCAGTTCAGTCTGGTTTTGTACTTCACATTTGTATTTCCATTTATGCTAGACAGGAAACACCAGACCTAGAAAAAAAATGAAAACTCACTTTTTTAGTTTTGTTTTGCATGAAACGTCTTTTTAATTTTTTTCCCCCATTTTGGAATCTATTTCTTCGCCCATCTTAATCATAGGTAGTCATGATGGGCTGTTTTCATGCAAGCAACCAGCAGAGGTTTCATCATTTTGCAATAGACAGCTGCTACCTTTGCTCTTAGACTTAGGGTTAAGCACTTTTGCAGCTCTGCTCACTTCCTTTTGTTGCCTAATTGGCAAAAGAACTCTTTGGAAAGGCATGCACTTCTCAGATGGAGTGGAAAAGGAATTATTGATGAAATGTTAGGTGTATTGAGGGGATACATGAAGGCAATCGGAAAGGAAATGTCTTCCAATGAAATATCTGGTCTAAGATTTGGAAATGCACGTTGTCCATTGATCTGAGAAGATTGTTCCTACCGAGTACCATGTGCTGCAGAAGATGCTCTTGGGACAGGAAAGAAACCGTTTATCCATTAAGAATTGCAAATTGCCAGGCTATAAGGAATCCCTTCCCCACTCTCCTCCTGCCTTCCTCAGTGCCCATCTCCCACTGCATAAAACTTTCTGTATTAAAGAACACATTTAATCGGTCAAATCCCTCTGAACTTAGGGAAAAAAAAAAAAGGAAAAAAATCCCCAATACATTTCCCACTTAACCTGAACAGGATGAGGTTACCCTTGTTGACCTTCTTCACTTCCCACCTACAGAAGAGACCCCACTGCGCTCTAAGAAACCCTGAGGCTCTTGGCCCAGGGCTCTGCCTTTTAGACAGGCTGGAGAAGAGCACGTCAGATGGGAAGGCAAATGGAGGGAATTTCCCTGGGAAAATTGCCTTGTTTCTACTGAACTTGTCCACAAACTGACACGATTCTACAGGATGTTTTGATTTCTTCCATACTGGCTTTTCCTGACAGAAAAAAAAAAAAGAAAGAAGTATCAAGTAATTTTTCCTCTGAAAATTTCCGTATGACTGCATCCCAGATCTTACACAGCTGCATGTTTCCTGTCAAATCCTACGAGCTAAAGGGAAGAGATCTGAGCAGCCCAGCGATCAATAGTTGATGTTCGGCTGATGTTAAAGTGGGTTCTGGAGCTCTCCTGACAGCTCTGCTCAAAGCACACGGTGAAGCGCTGTGAACATCCTGACGTTAAGGCAAAGTCGTTCCAGGGTGGGAACTCCAAGTAAACGCTCTGTCCTCAGAAATCTCACCCTTTAACCACAGCCAGGGGCAACCGCGACATCACCAGCTTCTCCGTAAGGTTTCCTTCTGTTGGAGGGTGAGCCTGCAAGCACAGGTTACCTACACATGCCATTTACCTGGAGCTGAGAAGACAAAAAATAAAAGGTTTCATCCAGGATCCGCCACATTCACTAAATAATTCAACAAACTAGTCTTTCTTTAGGCTGCTGCCTGAAGGTACATGTATTTTGAGTTTGAGCGCAGCACTCTTTGGGTTCATTAAGTTCCTACTGCTCAGCTGACCTGGCCATAGTTTGTTTTTTCTTTTCATTTTGTTGGGTTTTCTTGTTTTGTTTTGTTTTGTTTTGTTTTTTAGCATAATCAGCATGATGAATTATTTTTTCCCCCAGTTAATATAAAGAAAGTCTCCAATATTTAAAATACGGGCCTGCACCATCAAGAGTGCTTTGAAGAAATAAGCTGTTATTTGATTTCCTGGTGGGACTAGTTCTTGTCAAATACATTTTTAATGCACTTCTGGTATCTAATGAATTATGTAGCATGCCCCTTTTTCTCCTGTCAAATGAGGTTTGGAAGAAATCAGGTCAAGTCCGATGGCAAAAAATGACATAGTATTCTGAAGTAACCCCTAGCCTAAGTGAAAGAACCATTCTGGTAGAAACTAATTCCTGATGAAATAAAGGAAAATATTGCAAATGAGCCAGACCTCCCTATTTTTGTGGCCACCACCATCTCTTCCAATAAGGCAGAAGCCAAGTACAATTTTTACAGGTCTTAAAGGAAGCCAGTGAAAGCCAGGTTGGAAACTATCAAAAGGCGGCTATTTGTCCCTCCATGTGCAGCAGGCCTGTGGCACTCCTAGACAGGGGATGCTGAGGAGGTAAGAAGCTTATGGGGGTATAAGTAGAACCTGGACACAACCTTTGAAGAGCAATCCATTGACAGCTGCTAAATGGAAAAATCATGGAACACCTAGGAAATTCCCTGAGCTCAAAATGCTCAGATGCTGGAAGATTAGCGGAAGAAAAGTTCTATGATCTTGTCCTGTTCCTTCTCCTCCCTCGGCACCTGTTGTCATCACTGCGGGACACAAAAAGTAACTTAGATGGCTCCATTATAACCATGATGGTTATTCCTGTATTCTCATCATTATCAAATGGTAAAATCCTAGAATAAAAGAAAAAATGCCAAAGTTACTTGTGTTGTTTGGTCCTTTGTCCCAATTCCAAAGCAACTCCTCTTTTTCAAGAAAAAAAGAAGTATTTCTATGGAATAGGACTGTTAACGCGTGGGGTATGCACTGCTCAACATGAGGTGTGGGGCTGACTTCTAACACCTCCCTCCAGCTAGGTCTGCTTCTCTGGTGCTGACACACTGATTCACTCCAGGATGAGTGACAGATGCTCTGGCTAGAACTGAGATTAAATCCGTATATTCAGGAAAACCATTCCACTTCTGTCAAACTTCCTGAAGCTTATCAGTGCTTTTTTTCTTTTTTTTTTTCTTTCACAGTACTGTAACATTCTGGCTATTGCCATGAAAAACTGAGCAGGTACATAATTTCTAATTAAACTTTGACCACCACTACATTTGTTCCATTTTGAAAAATTGCTCATTTGTAATTTTCCTGACAAGAATCAAATTAACAGTTTTGAATTGCCCTGAGCTAATACCATTATCAAAATTCCGTATACCTGTGTGCTTTATTTTGATCGGGACAACTGGCTTTTCCAGATTAGACTTGGAAGATTATTTATCATGTGGGTTTTACACTTAATTAAAGATGGCCAAAAATGTCACACACACCTTAAAGGAAGAAAAAGGGCAAGTTCTTTCAAATGCAGGACTTTTTTTTTCTCCCCCATCAACACTACTGCTTTTCAATTTTATTTTTATTTCTCCTGAAGAGCTGTCATTAATCACCAACTAATGGGAAAGGCTTTAGTTGACCAAAACCTGTCTTCACACAATATCTGAATTTACCTGTTCATATATCACCTCCTAGGGTCACTTCGCTCTTCTTCCTGTCCAGTCGTGCTCATCCATTCTCAGAACTGCCTTATCCACCCCTCAGGAAAGGGGCCTCGTGAGCAGTTTAGACCGCCTGGAAACAACCTCCTCTTCATTTCTTCTTTTGGAGCTTTTCCTTCGGATACACTCAATTCAATATTAACTGTCCCCAGAGGAAAAAAACAATGGGGAGAGGGTGACTTCTGCTGGGTGAAAGTGGGAAAGTCATGTTGCGGTCCTTGCTCTGACGAGTATATAAATACTTCTGCAAAACAGAGCAGGGTTTGGGGTTTTTTTTCAGGGAAAAGAGACCCTCCTGGGGCAGCCCCTGGTGCAACGATCCAGCTTTCCACCAGTTTGTCTCTCGCTGGCAATGTTTTCCCTAATGAAAGAACGGCAAGGTGCAGACGCAGCATTAGTGACGTGCCTCCCTGCGCTTTTCCTGCAGGACTAAGCATTTTCTGAGGTGGTTTCTCTTTACACAAGCCCTTGCACACAGGATATCAGGGCAGAGGTGTGGGCTAAGCCACCAGCTATCAAAACTGGAGCAGGTTATTGCATGTGCTGAACTTGTGAGCAGCCCATCCAAGGTCTCAGGCACGTGGGGCTTTATCACGCTGTGTGAGTAGCAGCCCTTCGACACCATCACGTAAGGGACGCTCTCTGCCAGTGCAGGTGGAAACTGGATGGGGAATGTCATGTGTGACAAATGAGATGGGGTTTCCTCACCAACTGCAAGCAAAGCTGTGGATGTCTTTATCAGATCTGACCTCAGTCTCTCTGAAGAGAGAACGAGAAATGCAAGACATCTGGACAACAGATGCAAGGTGCAATCCACCCTCGGCGACCGCATTTGTACCGCTGTGAACGGAGCAAAGCTCAGGGGCGTACAGCACCGCTGCAAACGACTACCAAAAGTGAAGGATGATCAGGACTCGGGTAATCCCCCTCCAGATGGGCAAGGGGACACACAGGATCAGAATAACCAGACAAACAAGAGGAAGGAGGAGAGACTCTGAAAATTAATCACAGAATCCCAGCATGGCAGGGGTTGGAAGGGACCTCTGGAGATCACCTCACCCAACCCCGCTACTCCAGCAGGTCACCCAGAGCAGGGTGCCCAGGATCGTGTCCAGGCGGGTTTGGAATCTCTCCAGGAAAGGAGACTCCACAACCTCTCTGGGCAGCCTGGGCCAGGCTCAGACACCCTCACACCAAAGGAGTTTTTCCTCCTGGGTTGCAGTTTGTGAGCACCAATGACAAGAGTCTGGCCCCATCCTCTTGGCCCTCGTCCTTTAGCTCTTGATCAGCATTGATCAGATCCCCTCTCAGGCTTCTCTTCTCCAGCTAAACAGCCCCAGGGCTCTCAGCCTTTCCTCAGCACAGGGATGCTCCAGCCTCTTCATCACCCTGGTAGCCTTAAATGTATAAAAAGCAAAAAATTGTTTTTGCAATAAGCAGTAAATTTGGGTTAGTATGATCTATTTTAATACCTTTGGACAAACCTTGCAAAAGTAGTTAACTATCCACACTGTTTGTACTCTTGTGCGTTCCTTGGCTTCTTGCTTCCCCTGGTGGCATAGGTGCAAATGTCCTGTGGCGCGAGCTTTCTTTTTTTCAGAGAGAAGCTGAATTTTGATTTGGCTGTGGTAAGAATACCTAAAAAGCCTTGGTTTCAGCTAGCTTCACTTTTTTTTTTTCCTTTAAGTTAAGCTAAAACAAATCACTGCAGAGGGTTTAGTGATGTTTGTGGCCATATCCTACAAGGTACCTGTTTACAAAACTTTCTAAGTAGAAGATTTATGGGGCAGGGTTTACAGGGATTGTTGGCTTGGGTTCCACCTGCATGGGTAAGGCAATGAGTGATATCAGAAACATATTCACAAGGGAACTGCAAGGTCTACCTAAAGACTAACCTACCCATACTTAACGAAGAGCACGGTACAAAACCTCCTCTGCCTCATGAAACCAAATTTCCAAATCTTGGGCACCCAGCTGACAGAAAGAACCCCCACCAGACACAAAAAGAAGAGAAAAATAACTCAAGGCAGCTTTGTGCATGCAGTCTTGATGTCCTGGGAAACCGGGGAGCTATCTGCAAGGGCTTTTTGAGTTACGATGTAGTTTGTACTGATGTTTCATCAGGTCCGTGATACACATTAGGAAGTTTTAACTTACTCCTGAAAGCGTATTAAACGCCATGATGTAATAGTTATTTAATAACTGCATGACGCGAGAGGTTATTGGTCATCTCAGGCACAAGGTAATACAGACAGAAGTATGTGCTTCCCCAGAAAAGGAATCCTACTCAAATATCTGTTTATTGTTTTCAGAGTTCTATTGACTGACAATGAGGTTTTTAATTGCTAAGCAGGAGCCAGCAGTTTCCACACCATGAACTCCCTCTGCAGGGAGCCCGAGGTTTCACACACAAGAGGACAGAAAATCGAAATGTACAATGTATAAAGAGGACACCACTCATTCACAGCAATCTCAGACGCAGTTTCTTTACATCTTTATGCACGGACTTTACCTGTGCAGGTTGTTCCTGTCTTCAAGCAGGCAAAATGTTGATCAGAGGAGAAAGTAATAAAAGAAGTAATCACATTTCAGTGGCTATAGAGTGAGAAGGATTTACATACCCTCTGTAATCAGACATCGAGCACCTAAAAGCCAAACAAATACACTTCCTACGCCATTTTGTCTGACTGTTCTGTTTTTAATCTGGATGGACTTCATGAGGAAAATCCCAGCGGCCTTGGTTTCCCTGCTGAACTCAGGCACAAAGTTGCTGTACTGAAGCCAGTTATGACTTTTCCCACACCTACCAAACCTGCCAGGCCACCAGACACAAGTCTGCAACATCTCCTAGATAGCATGTAAGTGAGTGCAATTGGTAGGAAAATATTCTTAGGCACGTGTGCTAGCTCTCTCAAGAAATCTTATTCCCTTATTCTCATCTGGGATGAGAATGATGCTTGCTCTGTGTCCCAGGCTGGGGGAGAAGCAGGCAGACATGTCTCGCGGGCAAGGGGAGGAAGGTCGGCTGAAGACAAGCAGCGAGCAGGGAGGTGGGGCTCGGGGTCATGGCCAGGGTCTGGCACTTTAGCAGTGACTTCTACAAGATTTCATGGGAGAAAAGGGCTCCTGGCTTTCCAGGCAGGTTGAATGAATTAGCCTGAGGTTAGTTCAGTTCCTTTTGGGAAATTTCCTTCAAAGAGAAGTTGTTTTGCTCTTTCTTTTGGAATTAGAGGTGTAGAAAACAGAAAGCATAACTGGAGGAAACAGATGCAGTTTGTAAAAATCTACTGAGCAAGGGCAACTTTATTTTTACATCTTTTCACTTAGCGTGTTTCATGAAGCAGACTGGAGGGGTTTTGTTCTAGTTTAGATTTTTCGTCCTGAAACGCAACCTGTGGAGACTGAGAACCTTATGGCCAATACCTCCTGTCCTGGTTTGGCTAGGACGGAACCATGGGCCAGCCACGCTCTGCAGGCCATTAGCAGCTTGGAGTCATTCAGGACAGCTGATCTGTGTGGGCTACAGGTGCATCCCATCCCATAAACCCCATGTTCAGCACAAAGGGGAAGTTTGCTGAGGACAGAAGGTCTTCTGCTCATCTTCATCCTGTTCCTGCTCATCTTCATCCTGTTCCTGCTCATCTTCATCCTGTTCCTGCTCATCTTCCTGCTCCTGAGGACTGCTTTCCTGTTTGTTGTGACCACTGTGTGTTCGCTGGGCTGAGTATAACTTTATTTTATATTGAAATTGGATTTAGTTTTGCTGTTTGATTGAATCCTTTTTTATTTCAACTTGTGGGTCTCCTCTCCTGATCTCCCCTCTTGACTGGGGAGAGGTCATTGGGTGATAGAGCAACTGCTGTGGTTTAGCCCTAGGTATGGGCTAAATCTAGACATGGTGGTGAAGTTCTACCTCAGACTTCTGGCTGATGCAGGATCTTTCGCAAACAGTTTTAATACTTTATGCATAACAATGTGAAGAAAAGACCTCAAGGCAGCAGGGATATGGTATAATGGTGGTATAATGTGAGCAGAATGTTTCAACTGACATTAGCTATGTAAGAACTAATTTGTTCTCTGGGTTGCCTGTATAGTCAATAGCGAAAAATAAGTTGCTTGAGAGAACAACTCATCTTATAAGCAGATAAATGTGATCCTAGAGGTTTCACTTTGATTCTACTGACTATAGATAGAGCCTAATCACTGGGGCCTGCAAAGGGAGGTGAGATGAATCCCACACAAGCTGTCTCAACTTGAAAAACGTACATGGATTTGATGCAGCTCTCCAAAATACAAGTTGAATCATAAGGTGCCTTGAAATCCGGCTGCAGGGTGCTGAATACAGGCATGCTACTGCTTTAAAAAAAAAAAACCAAAACACAGACATGCTTCCTAGAGAACTGAGTGTAAGGTCCTTGCCCGTGTGCTGAACTGCCTCTAACATACAAAGCTCCCAGCTCTGACTGTCTCTTGATATCCACAAAATGCTTGGCTTTAGGATAAAGCAATTAAGTGCCAATTGTCCCTGAAACAGTCTTTCATTCCCACACCCAGATCACAATCCAAAACTTGAAACAGAACATGCTGAATAACTCCCTCTTGGTGCGGAGGACCCTCCTCCCAACACTTCCAACTACTCTGAAATGACAAAAATTAGAGACTTGGCTGAACCACACACAAAGAATTCCAGCAGTTTGAAGGTCTCAAAGCAGAAAATATTTCAACAAAACTGTGCTACATCCCAAAAGCATATTAAACACAAATGACTTTCCATAATGTAACAGCACTGATAGTCTCACCTGAGTCGACTTTCTCTGCCTGGGACATATCAGCATCACTTAATATGAATGAGGAAGTCAGATGCCATCAAAATCACACTTTCCAAACTTGGATCATGTTCTGATTGGAGATGGCATAAATCTGAAGTAATTTCCTGGCTATAATCATTCTAGGTTCAAGGCAGTGTAATAGGGAGTGAAATAAATTCAGGCAAGCACTTCTAGTCCTTGCTTTAACAACACATTTTAATTTTATGGAGGATTTTAACTAATGCAATTTAAAAGGGAAGATGGAAGTAGAATGGGGAACAAGTAGCTTTCAAGTGAATGCATATATAACAGCTCCCTGTGAAGCTGCTTGCAAGCAACTGCTCATCCAGAACAGGGTTTTTTTTAAATTTTGGCTAATGTTGATTTAAATACCACTTTAGTGACTGTGGAAGAAGTTTAGCACTCAATTCATTTTTATTGTGATTAATTACTCCAGTATTTATTGAGCTTGTTGGGTTAGATTCTGATGTTACTTACATTTTGTTTCGCACGACTTTAATTTCATTAGCCCCAAAGAAATCATTCCAGAATTTTGCCGGGATCACTGGGAGCAAGCATAGACCTTTATATACATTTTTTTAAAATCATTTAAAAGTGCATAATAGAATAGATATTTACACCTTTTATTTATTCTGAGAACAGGAAAAACTTAGCGAGTCCAAGAAGCTGAATGGCACGCAATGTACATAGTGTGACTTAGTACTAAAATGCAGGTCTAAATAGGTGACTTCAATGTGATTAATTTTTCTCCTTTATTGGGTGAACTGTTGAACAGCCAGCTCAAGAGAAGCCATCAGAACAAGCCTGCTCAAAAGAGGCTTCCAGACAGCTGGGCTAAGGCTTGAACTTCAACAAAGGCATCATGTAATTCCATTAGAATCTTAAAACATAAGACTAAATCATAAATTTGTAAAGGACTGAGTATAGTAAGGGCTTTGAGATGCGTCTGATTCTGCAGCCTGCATTTACAGCTCTGAGGCACAGCAGCTTCTGAGCTGGGAACCTCCTTCACCTCAGCGAAGATGTTGAGCTGAGCCTCCACAAGTAAAACTTATTTCCTCATGAGTGAATAACTCTTTCCTTAGGAATAAGTCTCTCCAAAATGTCCAGATGGCAACATTATCTAAGTAACATTCTAATAACGCTAAATTTACAGGGTGCCCATGGCAAGGGATATGTAGAGAGATGTGTGTCCATGACACTTCACCGATATTTAGAATTATCAGCAACAACAAAACAGGAAAAATATTTCCTTGTGGATGTAGCTTATCACATCTCTTGCTGATGTTCAGGTCAGGAAAGCATATAACATAATTTCTAAGCTCACAGTGTCTACATTTGCAGTTTAGAGCCCTATGACTTCTTTTTTTTTTTCAGTGTATTTGTTAACCATATGACATTCTGGACTTGCACACCCTAGAAGGTTTTGCTGCTGTATTATTCCGTAAGATATACTTTTTTATATATACAGATGGAGATATTTCTCTGACTTGGAGCATATAAAATAAAACTGAAATTACGCATTACTATAAGATGGGTGAAGAACTGAGTACCTGAGCCACAGAACTGGTTGGCTGGCTCCCTAAAGCAACTCATGCAACCTAGGGAAACAGGAGAAATGGTGAAGAGCAACTGTCTGTAGCAACTCACTGAATCCGGGACAGGCAGGCAGCAGAAAGAGGTTTGCACCTTGTAGGTACAACCACCAGGGACAAACATCTGCCCTGTGCTACAAAAGTGAATCGTCCAGACACAATCAGCTGTTAACATACATTATTTGATACTGAACTTTTGTTCATTCAGCTCATTCTTAGAAGTAAAATGAAGCTTTGTCTAGTTCAAGAGTCTCTTCACTGTGTGCTGCTGTTTGGAGCAGGTGTAGTGATACTGCTGCTACAAGTAGTTTATGAAATAATTGGCACAGATCCCCTTTTGTTAAGGTTTGTTTTCTGGTCTGACCCCTGGTTATTCCACACAGATTTATCGCCGTGACTGGATTTCTCTAGCAATGCCACTTCCCATCAAATAGAGCTTGTAACTAGCCTTCTGTTTGTGGTGTGTGAGGAAAGAAGTAAATTTATTGAACTATGGTAACAAAACCTCATTCAGTTTACCTCTTCAGTCATTTTAGCATCTCTTTATTGAAGCCCCATTAATTCACAGCCTGCGATTCTTTTAGTTTTTGCTAATCCTTCTGCTGCTCATGGAAGGTTTCAGCACTCACCACAGCACCAGATTGTTAATGTTCCCATCTTTTCACTCTTTTCACTCCCCCTCACCTACCAGATGCTTCAGAGGGTATTTCCACGAAGGGATTCCATTAGTAGTGACTGTTGCCCACATTAAACATGGCACGTGCGCTGTCAGATTTAATCATGTGTTTGCCTGAACAAGCTCCATTACGGTTGTTGCCCGTACTGCAAAGAGCCAGCTCAGCAAGGTTTCTCTCTCCGCAGATTATTGAACCTTTCTGCTGAAATGTGCTGTTTGTAGCCTAATAACGACAAGCTTTTCATAATTCAGAATCTCGGAGAATTCTGAATGGTGCAAGTTAAAGGCTTCTCAACCAGCGCTCTGGACTCCGACTTGGTCCAGCATCTCTTGCCTGGCCTGTGGAGCCAGTTGGAATGCACAACAACTGGAAACATCAACTATTGTCCATCTAATACATACCTGGAGAGAGAGATCCCTGAAGCACCAACTAAACCAGCTTTGGCTTAGGTGATGTAGCGTGACGAATTTACACATGCACATCTGCTTTAAACACGTTCTGGACAAATTCACCTCTGTTGTGCTCCATCACCAGCATGTTAAAGTGCTTGTTAAGATCGCGTGTAGCCCTCTGGTGATTGTGATGATGGATGATAGCTCTCTACTGTGGGAAGAGATTGAGTGCCTACGGCTGATTCTTTCACGTGTGTTAGCTTTTTTTTTTGGCTATGAAGTTTTGTTCATATGCCAGTATCTTAGCAACGGCAGACAGTCTGATTCAAGTAAGTTCACTGTTTCCTCCCTGGGAAATTAATACAAAGATGACATTCCAGTTTAATCTTCTATTCCACTGCCTTTTGGGGTATAGAAGATCAATTTATTTAGTGCTGTGCACTACAAAGCAACAGCTCCAGGAGCAGCCCAGAAAGGGTATGAATAATGTTGCTGTGATAGGATAAGTGATCATTAAACCAGAAATAGAGCACCGGTAATACACAGCTTTTTGGAAGACTGGTAAGTTAGGAACATAGGGGTTTTAATGTCCTAAACTTAGGGGCTGAAAATAACAAGGTAACCTGCAACTTGGTGAAACACAGCCCAATATCTTAAGATGCAGCTGCAAGAAATTAAAAGTTCTTGGAAATGATAAATTACTTAGGCTACAGTGGAAGGGAAATAAACTCTGTGGGAGATGATACCTGTAGAGCAGTAGGACTGGAGTCACATTTGGCAAAGTACTATTTGAATCCTTTAGAAGACAGCATTCATAGGTAACTTTCCACGTTTTGTGCTTAAGCAAAGATTAGAAACCAAGCATAAGGCTCCATTTCCTTCTGACACTGCTGGCTCAGCCCTTTAAGGATATCTCTTGCTGTGTGGAAAGGCACTGCTGAAGTTAAATGGAAGAATAACGTGACCCACATCAACTGCTTCTTCCTCAGTGTATGATTCCATGTTAGTCCAAATGTTTAGCATTAAAAAAAAAAGTGAGAGTTGAGTGGTAGAGATAAATAAGCCTGTCTTTAGGGTTCTGCTTTAAAAGAAGTTTTTTCCCTACCTCTGTCATCAGTATCTGAAAGTTCAAGGTTATGTTGTAATATATTGAGACCCCAGTTCTGCAGCCCCTATTTACTAGAGCAGGCCTGAGGAAGAAAGCAGAGCAGTACTGGCGTGGCACTGGTCTCGTGTACATAAGATAGGCAAAAACCCCCAGATTTTGATTCCAGACTGATTGGTTCAAACAGGAAGATCATGTATAATGAGCTTTTAACATCTGACCAGCGCTGTCAGTCTGTCTCCATCTCTTCAGGTTCAGATTTTCCAGTTACATCTAGAATCTGGAGCCATGTATTTGGCTGTACTCAAGTTTCTAACACACCCTCGCATCTTGGGGCAAGTTTGAACAAGGTTACATGTCTCTGCTGTTAATGCAAGAGTCTGGCTGGTTAGAGACTTGCCGAATACGTGCTAACCAACCACAACGAACACCAGCCACGTGAGAACTAGTCTCTCTCCTTCTGCAACTGCAACACACATTTCACAACTCCCTGGCTGTTACTTTGCTTCAGAACCCAACGTTTGCACACTACACTTGAAGAGCAACCACAAGAGGCCTCCTTAGTGCACTGGCAATGTTTTAAAATTTGAAATCTAAAGAATTAAATATTTTCTTGGTCATGAAACCACACATTGATGCATGAGGTGCAAAGTGTATTAACAGGGATGGATCCATATGGATTTGAACTTTCAGAGAAGCGTCTTGCTCTCTAAGAAACATGCACTTACAAGAAAAAAAGAGGCAAAAAGTGGGATTTGGGTGAGAAATCCTTACTGCATTGGATTCAATGTGCTTGAGACCTTGGCTCACTAAATGCCTTGAAAAACCTTCAATTTATTCCAGATAAACATTGTCATAAGCAGAAAATTAGCCACATTTTGTTTGCAGACAGTTATTCTTAGGAGTAAGTCAGATCAACCTGGGGCTATTGCAGAAAAATAACTTAGACAATAGGAAAATAAGGAATAAATTTTTTTAAAAAATATACTTTTAAAGCTCTTTGATTTCAGAATACATGTATCACTCAACAGCATTTTCTTTGCCTAACCAGGAAAAATCCTGTAAGGCATAACACGTTAGTTTAAAAAAATATTCTTACTTCTACTGCTCACAAGGATACTAGCAATAAAAATCCATATTCCTATTCTAGAATATTTGGTGAGGATTGCAACTACAGGTAAAGATAAAATGCAAGGCTGCAAGATCAAACAAAACATGGGTTTTTTTGGAACAATTTTTCAACTAGTATCTAAACATACTTTGAAAAAATATCAACTTCACTGATGTAATCCTTTAATGTAGTTCTACTCTGCTTAACAATATTTTATTTGAATCCATAAATATGCTTTTTCATGGGCATGAGAACATTGCATCATATCTGAGAGCACAGTTTGTTGCTTCTGTAGAGAACGGGAGCCTGAGTTTGTGCCACTCCTATCCTTAGTCTGCTATTGCCAAAGATCTTCCTGGAAGAATGTGTTCGCATTCAAAAAGCAACAAAATGCAGGCAGTCAACAGTTTGACTCTTAAGGCAAAGGACAGACAAGCAAGAAACTCTTTCACTGATATGAATACACCATGACAGTGCACAGTTTTCACAGAATCCCAGCATGGCAGGGATTGGAAGGGACCTCTGGAGAACAGCTCATCCAATGCCCCTGCTAAAGCAGGTTCACCTAGAGCAGGATGCCCAGGATCGTGTCCAGGTGGGTTTGGAATCTCACCAGAGAAGGAGACTTCACAACCTCTCTGGGCAGCCTGGGCCAGGCTCTGGCACCCTCACAGCAAAGGAGTTTTTCCTCATGTTCTGATGGAACCTCTTGAGTCTCAGTTTGTGCCCGTTGCCCCTTGTCCTGTTGCTGGGCATCACTGAAGAAGTCTGGCCCCATCCTCTTGACCCCCACCCTTTAGATATTGGTAAGCATTGGTACAATCCCTCTGTCTTGTCTTCTCCAAGCTAAACAGCCCCAGGGCTCTCAGCCTTTCCTCCGCACAGAGATGCTCTAGTGCCCTCAGCATCTTCACAGCCTCTGCTGGACTCTCTCCAGTAGCTCTGTCTCTCTTGAACTGGGGAGCCCAGAACTGGGCACAATACTCCAGATGCGACATCCTTAGGGCAGAGTAGAGTTTTCTTTCAGAAATGGGGAGCGAGGCACTCCCTACACAATACTAGCGAAAACCAGAAGGACACCACTCTTAGCAGAGCTCCGTAATTAGGTGTGCGTGACAGTCACAACATTGTATGAGCAGAAGGATGGCATTTTTACAGAGTGGTTGCCACTTAGGAATATTTCTGCAAAGTGTTTGTCACCACTTCTAATGATATCTACGGGGACAAAAAGTTTCCCGTAAGTACTTGAGAACAGCACACACTGGTTCTTTATACTCTTCATCCTTCAGCCAACCTCTTCCTCTCTTCCCAGCTGCTCCTTTTCATCTGCCTAGTCTGACACCTAGAAAAGTATTAAAAGGACAAAGCAGCAATTCTTCTTTCAGTTATCTCTTCCCATAGTTTTTAAGTCTCACCTGCGATCTCCTAACTCTTCTAATTAATGTCATGGAAGTTTATTCTGCAAACTAAGTGTTCTGATCAGGAAATTGGAAAAATAAACACAAATATTTTGCACAGAACCAAAACTAGCGTTATTATTATTAACAAGGTAAAGCAGTGCGGACTGGCTTAGGGGGGTTAGAGGATAAGAAACAAGATACAGGCATGGCTGAAGGGTAAAGCCAAAAGCAACTAAGGGTTCCAAGAAAAGAATTGTAATGTGATTAAGCTAATGATCATTTAATCTTACCTCTTCCTTTGTAACTACATCCTTGCAACTCTTGTTAATGAGTATGAAACCTAGCGTGGAATATAGAGAAGCACAGAATGGAAACTTTAACTAAAGCTTCTTCTTTAACCATTTAGACTTTTAAAGGACACTCTCCACAAAACGGATTTTTCACTGCCTTGTACTTATAGTCATCTATTCCTTCATCAATCGAATGGGTATTTCACTCTAATGGATATTTCTAACTCATACGTAAATGGTGTTCTAATTTGACAGCGTTTTGTGTTACAGACTTGAAGGTTTTGCATTAAGACCAGAAATGACTCGTGGGTCATTTATCAGCATCTCTTTATCTTGGACCCCTAAACTTTACTCCACGCTAAGCTGTTTATTTAATCAAAGTGTAGGTTTTGCTTGACAGCCACCACAAGCTCCCTTAACACTCCTGCAGTTCAGTGTCTTCCCCACTGTTTTATCATCGTCACAGCAGCTTCCTTACTGTCACCAGCAGATTTTTCTGCTTTTCCTGATTTCTGCAACTCTCTGACTGCTCTGTACAGCTTCAATGCATTTTGCCCGTGCTGGAACACTGGGCATTTCCTAAGCTGAAATGCCAGTGTGGTGTGGTTCAGATTCTCCACAGCCCTGGAGTTCAGTTACCGGTGAAATCGCATTTAACTCTCAAGCTGTTTGCAATCCAAACAAAAGGATTTCTCTGTACAGCATCCAAAACTGACAAAGATACAAGTGTTTAAGCTTTTTGCACCAAGTCAGACATAAAACAAAAGGCTCCCTCCTCATATTTCCCATGGCTGCAGTCTTCTGCATACCATACAGCTTACACTGTATCTACAGAACCTCTTTTTATGTATCACAAGCTTTTTACAGATAAGCTCGCCCTTCTAATCCTCTAAGGGCTCCAAACAAATTCAGCCTTTTCCCTTCTAAACTTCTTAATTTCTTACTTATTCAGAAGATATTTCTACATTTGACTTCTTAAAGGCTTTTTCATTTCCTTGGAGATAATTTTTTTGTCAGAATAGCTGCTAAGCTCTGTTCTTAACTGGCCTATTAACAAATTTGTGACCGAACAAGGCAGTAAAATTCTACCTTTTCCCGTTACCCTAAATCAGATTTGGCTGTACCCGTAAAATAGCATGAGGTCTTGAAGGAGTACCTTAAAACTTCTGCAGTCAGATGAGTGCTGAGCTGATTTATAAACACCGCGTCCGTTAAAATTTGTTCCAAGCGCTTTGGCAAACCAGTTTTATATCAGATGAAGCAGCAGGTGCCTATATCAGAATTCCCCCAGACCACCCACAGGTCCTTTCAGGCTCCTTCTCATTCCTTTCCCACTCCTCAGCTCATGGCACCTGGCTGGAGCTGCTCTTCTGCAAACGCAGGCTTGGACCATGATCTTTCTTCCTGGAGCCTCACCAGAGCCAGCTCACTCTCTCTGTCACACTTCACATGTCACTTTGCATCTGTC
>JAVSBS010025307.1:0-87380 GCA_033124195.1 Coracias cyanogaster | reverse complement strand
GGTTTTGGGTACCCTTTTTTTTCAGCTGAAAATTGAATGCATTAAGGAGGCATTGAGATCCACTTAACCTGACTCTTTAATGAGCTGCATGAATTAAGCAAAGCAGGGCAACCTTCCTTCTGCAGTTGTTGTCCCTGTCTACCCACAGGATCTAGGAAGCTTAAGCACTGTAATATTGGCCCAAGACATCTTCTGGAGGTTTCATTTATGTGAAAAATTTGCAGGATATGGATATGGAGACATCCTCACAGCCTTTCTTTTGTTTCAGTAAAACCTTATGGCATTTTAGTCAACTTCTGCATGTCCCCAAACTGTTCTATGTATAGTTATATATGGAATGGAAAAAAATTACATGGTTTAAACCTCAGGGTTAGTTTGTATGATGAATATGTACGACCAAAATGTAGGTTGGTTTAAACTTCAGCATGTCTTGGAAAAGCTGCTGGGTGTTTTGTAGACAGCAAGAAACTCCCTTGTACCTTTTGAAGAACTGTTTGTTTTTAGGATTCCCAACTGTAGCATGTCCATTGAAACCAGAAATCCCTAGTTAGCTGAATATAGTGTTACTCCCAGGACAGCTTCATTCATCCTAGCTGTCACTGCAGTAAGATGGGAGTAACTCTGGAACAGCAGTTACAAAGGCTTCCATACACCCACTGTGTAGCCACTTCAAAGGCTGGGGCTTTGCTTTACTTTGGTTTTATTTCTTAAGAACATTTTCAAATCCACCATAATTCTCTTTCTTTTAGGAAAGAAACCATGGCAGAGACATATATGCTCGTGTAGTTAGTAGATTTTTTTTTCAAGTAATTGTCTATATGTAATTTTTATATTTTAAAATGGCAGTGATATTATTGGAACCTTTATTCTGTCTTTCAGGTAATTCCCGTGGAAAAACTGGTTAAAGGGCGCTTCCAAGATAACTTAGACTTCATTCAATGGTTTAAGAAGTTCTTTGATGCTAACTATGATGGGAAGGAGTATGATCCTGTGGAAGCTCGACAAGGCCAAGACGCTCTTCCCCCACCAGATCCTGGTGAACAGATCTTCAACCTGCCTAAAAAGTCTCACCATGCAAATTCTCCAACTGCAGGTATTCTGCGTCTTAAAAAATCCGTTTTTCTCTCTGAAGACAATTATAAACTGTGATCCATTTTACGTAAATACTAGTTAATTCTGTGTAGGTGGGCCATTTTTTTTCCATGTCATAGGCTTAGCATCTGAGACAGCCAAAGTTAACTTCTTGTGGTGTGCTCTAGTTTGGCCCAGCCCTATTGAGCATAGGGTAATGATGTGGATTCTAGTGATGTCTGATGGTGGAGACAAAGGCATTTAACCTTCTAGTTGCTCAATGTGCTATGTGTAGGTGTGTTTAAGAACATTAAATGGAGTGTGTGCCCCTCTCACACCTCTGCCCCTACAGGAAATTGCTAGCACAGGGTGATTTTATTTTTGATGATGAGTGAAATGAAGGGCTGACCAGAAGGAAAAAATGAATTGATTTGTGTTTTCATATGTGCTCACTGTTCCGGTACGCTAGTCCTCTTAAGTGAACAACATGCAACTATTGCTCTTTTTCAAATACAGCTCTGTCGTCTAACCTTTTTATTTTGTGTTTGTACTGAGTTTTGCTAGGATAGAGTAAACTCCTTACATAGGAGATTGTATGGTGTGTGTTTTGGGGCGTGGCTACCTACTGGAGTTAAACCAGTTTCTGGAACACACCAAAGGACTAAGCCTGATCTTTGGTGTTTCTGTAATACAAGCATGACCGGTCATCAAGCAGATGCCATTTTTCAGTGACTGAGAGTTAAGTGATCTGGAGAGCAGCTAACATTTTTTAAAACAATACTCTCTAGAAGGTGTTGCTGGGGTTGATGGCTGTACGCATATAGGTTTGTGCATACAGAAACACACAGGTGCACACACTTAATTCCTTTCTTGATTTGTCTTAAATTTATCTTATTCATGCCAACCCATTCCTCAAAATAAGGGTTAATTTTCAGTTGGCTTAAACCTGTGACCTGCCTCAGATAAGCACCGGTGCTGGCAAAGGGGCAGGCACCCTCAGTTTTAGGCTGGCTTACGCTCTGGAATCGTACCCGGATTTCAGCGCTCTGCTCTGATCACTTCTGACGTCAAAGTGGGGCATACTTGGCCAACTGCCTTCAGCTCATTAGTGCTTCCAGGAAACTGAGCACCTAATAGCAGGCTAGTGCTGCTCTGGGCTTCTAAAGCTTGTTTACATCTTTGTTTTGCACCATCGCGTGTCTGAACTTTTCAATTTCAGGGCCTGGTATGCTATAATTTCCCATGTGATGTCTTGCACTCCTTTTGAATAGCAAAAAACCCCAAGTGCTAATGCCGTGACATTATCCTATTGAGAAATTGGACAAAGACACTTTTATTAAATACAGACTTTACCATGCTTGTTAATTCTTCTTGAAGATGGTCTGTTTTTACCAAAGTCACAAATAGCTCGTCCAAATTAAAGCTGTAGAGATGACAATACTAGAAAAATAGAATAGCTACTGAAGTGGAGCCAGCCAACTGATATGGAGGATAATGCAGCGGTCTCGTGTTGTGTTGCTGGTTGTACAAAGAGCATGTCCTGTGCCTTCACAGGCCTTGTATGGAATAGGACAACTGAGATAGTGTGGTGGGTAGGATCCTGTGGCTGTGAGAGTTAGCTTTTCATGGAAAGCATCCTTCATTATTAAGTATTGTCCAGAAGTGTGACAGGCAGGACACTAGTTTAATTTCTGTTGAGCTGAGGAGTGGAGGCATAGACAATACATGATGCTAGGTGAAATGAGAGTTCTGGCTTTTATTTCTGCTTGTGTTTTAGAACGAGACCATTTCAGTTGGGTGTCAATCATTCATAGATTTATTCAAAGTCTGGGAGAGCACGTTTTCATTTCACTGATATATTGTGCCTCACCTCACCATGTCATGTAGCCCTGTGGTTGAAAGGATGGGAGCCCTTGCTGGGTGCCTGTTGCCAGTGGACACTCTGGGAGGAGTGCCATATGTATCTGCAGGCTTGTGTGCCTCGTCTCCTGCTGTTTGGGAGTAAATTGGGACGATGCGGAAGCAAGTCCTGGGTAGCTGGGAAATCACCCTGAGTGATGTTCGTCTGTACCTCTGGCTTGTGCACATGGACACTTAGCAGGAAATGAGGGACCGGGCATTACAGCTGTTATAGGAACCATAATATGCCATGTGAGCAAAACAAGTGCAGCCATTTGTATAAGAAGGGCCAAAAAGAGAAGGCATCATGAGCTCTCCTGCAGCAGGTTAAGAATTCCCCACCCAAGCTGGAGCTTTATCTTCTTTGATGATACCATCTCAAAGAGAGAATATGTGCCCCTGTGTAAGCACATTAGATGTGCTTAGTTTGAAGTGCTGTCTATGACTTTTGTGTTGATTATTTTGTTATTCTACCTTGCTGGGTCTTCAGTGAAACGGCTGAGGTTTTGGGCATGGCTGTACTTCCACTGACTTTGTTGTGGGAGCATTAAATATTGTGGGCTGCTTGATGCAAGAACCTCTTACACCAGTGCAGCAAGCATTTGCTGGCATCTGCAGCAGTTTGCCACAGTAGCTTGCCTCTTTTTTTTGTAGATTTTCTTTTTTTAATGTCATTTTTAATTTGTGTGATTTGTTCTACATTAACACTGAAGCTTTGAAATCTTAGTACTGCCTTGTTTCAGTTCATTAGTGAAACAAAAAGAAGCAAGAGTGAGAAAAAAATAAAGAACACAGAAGATCTTTCAACATAATCCAGAAGTTTTTAAACAGCTTGCAATGGTCATGTTTAAATGCGTGCATCTACTGCTTAGCGTCAGGAGCAAGCAGATGTATGGGTACTCATTCATACTATATTTTTGTTTCTAAATATCTCTATTCTAAATTATCAAATAGACACATTTCTCTAGGAATAATTTATTTAGATACTAGTAATTTCATGTACATTTCATATGATTCCTGTAGTTCCACGGCATAACTCTTCCAGTGCTCTTTGCCAGAGCTTTGTTTTTTGAGTGATTTAGGAGGTGCTGATCTCTTTAATTCTTTATAACTGCTTTATAATACTCTGTTCTGACACAGTAGTTTCAGAGGTAGACTAAGATATGTCTTTCAGTTAACAATAAAGTGGTCAAATCCCTAAGGACTGCTCTGAAAGGTTACCCAAAAAGGTACTGGCATGAGTTAGAATTATTTTTGGTACTTCAATCTGAGACTAAAGTTTGACAAGACCCATGGTATCAGGTAGTTGCTTTCCATACCTGTACATGGGTATTTCTCTCTATCTCTCCAAATGCAGAATGTGGTCTTTATTTCATGTTTAAAAATGCTTTTAAAACAACCTAAACCATGAGAAATCTGAAAATGCACCTTTTTTTGTGCGTTAATCGGGGTGCAGGCCAGCAGTCATGGGCCGACCCCTTCCAAAGGCGATCCGACTGAGGAGTCAGCGCAGGTCAAGGATAATGCAGCTCGGAAGTGGAAACATAAATAGGTCCCTACAACTAATCTGCTGTGCCACCCTCACGTTGCCTCGTCCCTTCCTTGGGAGACAGAGCCGATTTGTTGCCGAGCTGACGGCGGCACAGTGGGTGGATGGCTTTGGGTAACACGTGTAGAAGGCTGCTTCTAGAAAGAATAGGGGCAACAGGGAATTGACAGGTAAATGCAGCTCCCTGCTGGGCAAACGGGTATGGTTTCATCCTTCGAGGAGTGGAGCCAGCAGCCCAGACCACCGCTGCAGGCTCTCTGCCAACAGCACCACAGCTGCTTTTAGATAGAATGCCATCTGCCAGCCCTGAGCCGCCTTTCCATCTCCTACAGCCTCCGCTCTTCCCTAATGCAGTGGTAAACAGCCTACAGATGTAGAGTCCAAATCGTGGTAAGGGATTAAAATATTAGGGCATTGTTGTTTGTGCCAGCTCTAATGCTCCCTGTGGAAAATAGCAGAAAAAGCTTCATCTGATCAAATTGAAAATGGGGATCAGATTGTCAGGATTTTAGCTTGGTGCCTTATGTAAGTATTCCTGTACGGCAGAGCGAATCTGTGGAGCACTGCTTTGTGTATGAGTGTGGGGTGTCAAAAACAGGCGGGTAAAAGACAGCTTAATAAAATTAATTATTTACATGTAGGCTAAAAACGCAAGAGGTTCTTAGATCTGAAGGCTGTTAGAGATTTTAGCTTGAAATATTCAGCGAGAGCAGGATGACTAAAGCAGAGCTGGAAAATACTGGAGGATCACATGAGGGCTAAAAATACTCACGCTATGACAGGGAAAATAACCAGGGCAGAATGAACTGTTTGTGCATGAATGCTTTATATATCGTGTGCATGCCATCGAAGAGCCAATTATGCAAGAAAAATACTGATTTTTCTGTAGGGAAATGGTATATCCTACTGTGGCAGATGTGCTGTAAATTAATTTTGAGGGATAAAAATACTCAACAAAACCAGTCTTTATTTTAGCAGCTAGCGATACAATTAGGACTCCTGGGGGACTAGAGAACTCCTAATGCCTTTTTTTTCCTTGCTTCCCACCAAAATGTGCCACCCTTTTGCCCACGTGGCAGGCAGTTGGTGTGGGCGATGGCGGGTGGGTGCTCCAGGGCAACGTGGCAGAGCTGGGATGGGAAGAGCCGCAGGGCGGCAAACTGAAAATGCTTTTGTGCCTGGTTCATGTGAGGCCAAGGAATTGTACTAGCTGACGGGAACAGCATGTGCAGTGACAGCGCTGGCCGGGGAGGTAGAGAGGAAAGTGTCTCAGCCTCAACACAGACACACCTCCCCTGCCAGCATGAGGAGGGTTTAATTTTTAAACCCAAGCCTGAGAATTTAGACCACAAAGCAATGCTGTGTGCAGTGCAGGAGCAGGGACTTTTTTTCTAGAAGGAAGATTGTGTTTGACAAATGGTGAAAATTGCTGTCTTAATTTTCCGTGTACTATGGGTGTGGTTTAAGTCTGTGTTGCTCAAATGTCTGCATAATCTTTCCTATTTCAATACACATTTCTTCACATTTTCTTTCAGATTTTCCTTTTGAGACTGCTTTCTCCTCATAGCTAAGCACACAGTTACATTTTGCAAAATGCAGGTTTTAAAGAGCATTTGAAATTTTAAATGGTATTCTCTAAGTCTATGCAGAATGGTTTCATTGGTTGAAGATGAATGCTTGCATGCTTGAAGGTGTTTCTAAATAAAATAGCGGTTTTGGTTGGGAACAATTAATAGTTGCCATTAAAATGCTGGTTATTTTAAATCTAAAGAAAAGCCTTCATTTATGATGGAGAAAAGGCTGTGATTAGTTATCATCTTTTGAATCTTGGTCTATTAAAGACAAACTGAGGGAGTCAAACTACCAACAAATCTTTTTTTATCTCACAAGTAGGCCCCATTGTATGTTCTTGCTTGGATTGCTCTGTGGAAATTTGTAGAAGGTGCTTCAGTTTCAGGTATTTGTACACACTTCTCCTTGCCAGCTGTCTGGCAGTGATAATAAATGTGGACCTGAGAGGATAAGAGGGGTCTTGCCACCCCAGGGAAGCTAGTACCACAAAATAATTATGTGGCCGCACTGCAGCATGTTGGGATGCTGGAAGTCAAGTCAGATTTTGTCTGAAGTCCTTTCATTCCCATTAAGCATCATTTATCATGGCTTATGCCATTAAGCATCCCTAAATTGAGCGGTTTCTTGCATCCCAGTGTAGCTGCAACAGTCAGCGTGTGTGAATACTAATTCAGAATATTAATTCATCTATTGTTCTCACTCATTTGTTTTCTTCAGCTCCTGAAGAAATTGCTAGCTTTGTGGCCTTTTGGTGGATTTGTTTTTTCTTCTGTGGCACGAGTCAGGAATATTCATTTTACGAAGTCCTTTCATTTGACCAAAGAGAAACTGAGTGATTCCCAAACTCCACTGAAGCAGTGCTTGTGCGGGCTCAGCCAAGTCTCGTGCTTGCTCAGGGCTTCCATTGCTCTCCACACCATCATCATGCACATCCACACTGTATTTATGCACATAGTTTCTTGAAATTTTACATAAATATATAATGATGTTACTAATTACTCATATAGCTTCAAGGAAGGTTTCTCTCTAAACATTAAATAGGTCTCTTGTTGGCAAGACTGTGCTTGTGTTGTAAAATGACCTGGAATTCTCAGCCTCGCTTTGTTGTACCCAAAACCTGCACAGTGCCGACATCCACTGTTTTAAGTTGGAGAAGTGTATGTCCACTTGTATAATTTGTCTTTAGCAAGAAGACAAGTGAAGCTGAAAGTGAGGGAGATGTATTTAATTGTGATGGACTTACTAGTAACTGTTTCTGGAGCATCACAGGCAGAAACCTATTTCAGTACAAGAACAAAATAATTTCTTTCAACTGTGAATTTATTTTTCCTATCTCTGCTAGTATTACATGGGCAGGTGCAGCAAGTTATCCAGGTGCTAAAAGTGGCTGTGATACTGTTTGCAAAAAACTCTAATTGGACCCTGCACTGACCTAAAAGCAGAGCATGCTGTAACGGAAATTCTCACAGAGCAGTGGAGGTGGGAAGGCACCTCTGGGATTGTCCAGGCCAACCCCTCAAAGCAGGGTCACCAAGAGCTGGTTGCCCTTGACCATATCCAGTTGAGTTTTGAGTATCTCCAAGGATGGAGATCTCCAACATCTCTGAACAGCTTGTTCCAGTATTTGATCACTCACAGAGTGAAGAAGTTGGTTTTTTTATGTTTAAGTGGAATTTCTTGTATTTCAATTTGTGCTCATTGCCTCTCGTCCTGGAAAGAACCTGTCTCTATCTTCTTTGCACCCTCCCTTCAGATATGGATAGGATTCCTCAGCCTCCTCTTCTCCAGGCTGAACAGTCCCAGCTTTCTCAGCCTTTCCTCATTTGTGAAGTCCCTTAGTCATCTTCATGGCCCTTTGTCGGCTCTTTCCAGCATGGCCATGTCTCTCTTGTACTGGGGAGCCCTGAACTGGACCCAGCACTCCAGATGTGCCTCACCAATGTTGTGGTGTAATCCACGACGTGTTGTGGTATGGATTCCACTGATGAGTGGTGGAATCACTCTCCTTAATCTGCTGGAAATGCTCTTCTCAACGCAGCCCAGGGGACTGCTGGCGTTCCTTGCTGTGAGGGTGCATTGCTAGCTCATGCTTAACTTGGTGTCCACCAGGACACCACAAGGCCTTTTCTGCCACACTGCTTTCTAGATTGTTTGCTGCCAGCACGTTCTGGGGCATGGGGCTGTTCCTCTTCAGGGGTGGGCCTCTGTATCTCTTTCTGAACATCATCAGCCTGCAAAGGAATGGGTAATGGGTACCATTGATGGTGCTGATGACAATGCAATTCTCTGTCATCAGTGAAAAGAGCTAGTTATCAGGTATTTTTTAATATAAAATATTTGTATAAAATTTTGTGCTTTCTCAGAATATGTAAATGGGTTATATATCAATAGTTTTATAGAAGATGTGATGTTGGACAGAATTTAAACTGCTTGGGTTATACAGCCCCTCTAAGCAATGCATTAGGAGTTACTCCACAATTGCACTAATTGACTGCAAAGCCATTGTAGTGCTCAAAGGCAAAGTCAGTAAGTCTACCAAGATTTTTCATCTCCATTTAGATAACTGGCTGTCTCAAGTATTTTGTGCTACTCTACCAACCAGCGTCCTTTAATTCCTTTATGAAATAAAGCTTCTGTTAGAATGGGAGGCTTACTTCTGAGCTGATTCTAAAACTGACGTTTCCCAATAAATGTGCAGTAAAGCTTTCTTTTTATTTTCTTTTTTTCCTCCAGGAAATTTTAAATTAGAAATCTCTGGGCATCCTCTGTTGCAATTAAGTTCTATCCAGCTGTCGCTGATACCATCAAAAATGCTCAGGTTATTTAGCTGGTTTTTAGCTGTGTTGCTGAAATTGGAATATCATGTTCATTTAAGAGCTGGTCCTGAGCAGTGGAGCAAAAGTCAATTTCTTTTGATTTGTCTGGACTTTATAAAGCTTAGTAACACTTTGCTGTAGAAATTTAGAAGGCTTTGTTGTTTTCAAAGGAGGGCAGAATATGGTGCACAGTGTATTGGTGCCAGCCCATACAGTGCCCAGCCCGCTCTGTCTGCAGGCAGTGGTGATGTGGGCTTGCTCAGCATGCTCTGGGAGGGCAGCTGCAAATTAGAGACTACCTGGGGATTAAGTGTTTGTGCCTGCTCTGTCCTTACCTCTCCCCACAGGTTAAAAAGAGACGTATACTTAATGATGTGGCTTTCTGTGATCGGTATGTCAATCTACAAAGAACTAGCTTGTTTTGAAGGGCTATTGAGTGTGAAGGGAGCAATATGTTGTGGCTGCACCACCTGCCTTCCTTAGGTCTTGTAGCATGACCCCTGAGAATCACAGAATCACAGAATTATTGAGGCTGGAATAGATCTCCAAGATCATCAAGTCCAGCCTATGACCCAACACCACAACATCAGCTAGACAATGTCACTGAGTGCCACATCCAATCTTTCCTTAAACACCTCCAGGGATGGCGACTCCACCATTTCCACCAGAAGAAATGGTGAAGAACTAATAGCCTGGAGATGCTGGCCTATAAAAGCTGAGCAGCTTCTCCTGTGCTTGTGTGCAGGTGCTCGCTGCCTAGGGAAAGTCCAGTGCCGCCTTCCAGTAGAAGGGTAGTTGGTAGTGGGGGGAGCTGCATTGACCAGCCAAGGTTTCACAGCTGAAGGTCCATACCTTGTTTTATAGCATTTCATTTTCAGTTGATACCCTGAACTGCTTCTTGCAGGTGTAGAATACAGTTAGAAATAGAGAAACGTTGATACCTTGGTTTAGTATACATGTCTATTATTTGAAATTTTGAGTGGGTAACTTTTGCAATGGCATGTGATACCAGTATTCACTAAATAACTTCAGGCCCAACTAGAATGCTCTGGTCAAAGTGGTTATTTCATATGTGTTTATCTTGCATATTTTGACACTTGTTTGCTTTCCTGTATCTGCTAATCCAAATGAAAATTATTTTCCTGGCTTTGAGAGCACCTTAACAATCCTCCTGATATTTAGCTAGTCAAAATGTGGACTGAACCGAGAAAAAACCTGAAGGCAGGGTGCTAAACTTTATGAAATTGCCTAAAGAAAGAAATACCAGCAAAAGATCTGTGTGTTTTTAATGTCTTCCCATAAATTAATTATTTTCTGCTGATATAAATACAATGTGAAAAGTTTGATCTCAGGCATGTATGCAGCGTTGAATTTTCTCAACTTCAGCAAGCCTGCGTACTGTATCTGAGGTCTGCTAGGGGTGAGTTCCTGTAGGTAATTATAAGGATTTAGGCATGGAAGTTACTGGACTGGAGTCATCAATTAAAAATAAGGACCATAGAAAAGGAGGGTGGACGTCTTGCACAGAAATGCTTACACCAGTCAGCTGAATTATCAAGTTGTTTATTTATGTTCTGTTGGCATTAGATGACCCAGTTAATACAGAGTTATCCTCAGAGGTGGGAGGAGATGATTGTTACAGAGAGGCCTGTGACTAAATCAGAAAAGCCTAATCTCGCTTGATTAAATAACCCATTGCTGCTCTCCTTCCCCATTGCTTTTTAGCTCCTCCAAGAGACCACTGTACACAGTTCTAGGTTAGCAAGACCATGTGAGCTCCAGGGTTTGGACATATGGGCAGCCTCACAAGTTGGTCTTCTCCCACTTCTTCCTAGTAATGCCTTCATAAGACATTGATCTTACAGTGAATTGCTTTATTAGAGTGTTGTCTGACACTGGGGATATGTTGTGAATATTACAACTTAGAACAATTTGTAGTGTGACATAAATCAAATCATGTTGTGGGAGGAGCAGCTGGTGAGCTGTGGAGTGGAAGGTATTTGCTGAGAAAGCTGGGGTGAATCTCTCCAGAATTGGTGACTGCAAGCTCAGAGCTCGGCTGGGAGCTGGGTACTTGCTGGATTTGGGCTTTCTCCCACACTCTGTGTGGCCCAGGCTTCAGAGCCAACAGCATTTGGTGGTGGAGGATGGCCGTGGAGCCCATCAGCATATTCAGACAACTGTATTTTGCTTTTTGTAAGAAACAGTGATAAATGTGGGAGCTGCAAAGCACGACTTCTGATTCACATGCCTGCTTAATAAATCAAATAAATCAGAGAGAGGGCTGGGTTTCTGTCTGTTTTCTTAACCCAAGCAATTTTTGTACCAGGTGTATGTCCACTGCATCTGAAATTTATTCCTAGTTGGAAGGGATAAGGAGAAGGAATAAGTCAGAGTAGAGTCCCTGTGGGACACAGGCGAGGTGGACAGCCGTGAGCTGGGCGCTCACGTACCGGGGCTGAGCTACTAAATCCAACAGCTACCAGGGAGAGGGAAGATGGGGAGGCAGAGCAAGGTGTGAGGAGCTGGTTGTGAGGTTCAGATGAAGGCACTGCAAACCCTTTCACACCAATGTTCCTCTGCCTGGGCATTTACGTTCCACCGGCATTGTGGGAGAAAGAAAGTACCTGTCCCCTCTTGTTGCTTGTTTTTTGCTGGTAAAGACGTTGCTCCGTATTCTGACAGATTTGCAGTGCAAGTAATTAAAAACAAATAGCAAAACCTAAGGAGATCAAAACTCATCTCTCGGTCACTATGGCAACTGTGAGTTCACCGATGGATTTAATTCTGCACGCTGTGTCTGAATTTCAATGCCCTTGTCTCAAGGATGGTTTATGTTTGAAAATGAGGAAAGTACAGAGGCAGTTTAGCTACGTTTATTTCAAGTCTGTCTTTCTCCAGGGAAATTGAAGATAGTACATTAAATATTGGGCTGCAGGAATGGTCTGTTAATGGCATATTTTTTCAAGCTGAAAGCTACTGAGAGCTAAGGAACTTTATATTCTTAGCTTGATGTTTGTTTATTTTAGTTTCAGAGTTACTTCACTCTCAGTAGCAAACTCAAGCTGCTAGGAAAGTGATTTTTTCATTTCCCAAGGTGTAGCAGCGCTGGAACTTCCTCCACTGTCACTTCGAAGTAAGAGAGACAATGACTGTAAAACAAATACTTCTTTTTTGGTACCAGGCTAGTACAAATGTATTTATCATGGAGATAAATTATTATTATTATGTATTTATTGCATTTTTCAGGTGCTGCTAAATCCAGTCCAGCTTCTAAACCAGGATCAACACCTTCTCGTCCATCTTCAGCAAAAAAAGCTGCACCAAGCAGCTCAGCATCCAAATCAGATAAAGATTTGGAAACTCAAGTCATACAGCTCAGCGAACAGGTAAATTTGCTTTAGGCATAAAACTAGATGCATTCATTGTCGCAGGCAGGTATGGGATCTAATATTGCTCTCTGTTGACTGATGGTCTCCAGAATTATGAAGGGATAAGTCATTGAAATAGCTCACCTGGGAAGGAAAAAAAGTGATTTATTGTTTAAAATAATGTCTAGCAGATGACTGGTGTTTGACAGTGTTTTTAGAAGGTGATCTTAGGAGTGACAGGTAACTCTTGCTGAAGTATGATCATTTTATTTGCAGTTGAAATGTATCTTTTATTTCACTTGGATAGGAAAAAAATCTCAATAGTGTCTTTGCTCTTGTGTATTACAAATTTGAAAGAAATCATTTTAATGTGTCACTGTGAAGAAAACAAGCCTGTTTGTAATACCAAGGTGTTAGAGATTCGCAGCTGAATCATAACTAGCTCATTGCACTCTCTGTGGAAGGTAGGCATTCCTTTAAAAATGTTACCTACCTTTGTGAGAATACTCTGTCATCTTATAAATAATATTCTGCAGTATAATTAATAAAGCTTTAGAATGTTAGGAATGTAAAGGCTGCACTGGATATTAATAAATATCTGTCTGGCTCAAGACTGTGCTGTCAGAATCATGTAAATGCCACTAGTATAAATGAGGCCTGATCCCTATATTTGTCCTGGATGAGGGAAAATGGAAAAGAAAAACCTCATATTTTAGAGTCTGAGCTGCCTGGCAGCTGCATTCAGGAAGGAGCTGTATTCTAGAACAAGTATAATTTTCTACAATTAAGGGAATTTCAGTTTCAGGCTTTCATTGCCCCAAACAATAAAGACTTCAGTTTGTTGGGGTACTGTTTGCAAATTCTTGGTTACTGTTATACACTTGAAGGTGGTGGATGGATAACCACATCCCAAAGACGGCATACTGTGGATTCAGGGTATAATTCTGAGCAGCACAGAGCACAACAGGGTCCACCAGCCTTCCAGATTTTGATTGTTATTGTAATGGAAAAGTTTTTAAGTGTTGCACAAGGAATGGATGTGTATCATTTTCATGGACTTTTTTTCGATCAGTGTAAGAGTGGGGTTCAAATGACAGTTTAATGCAAGTTAAACGGTGACATTTGTACTCAGAAGTCAGGATGTGTTTGCTTCAGGAGGAAGAGTTGGTTGGGATCTGAGTAAAACTGGCGTCAAAATAGTTGATCTTTACTAAAATAGGCAGTCACTACCACATCCACCGCTAATGTATTCCTAGCACATTTCATGTGTGAAAACCTCAAGCTTTATATACAAATAACCCTGAGGGAAAACTGATTATTTCCTCCATCACCAAAAAGGAGAAGAAATTTGGAGGATTTGGAAAGTGAGTGTTTTAATAGCTGGTTTTTAAGAGACCTCTTCTAGCCAGAATGGTCTGGAAGACTTCTCTTTTTTAATGTTGGCAATGTTTGGTA
Source organism: Coracias cyanogaster (assembly GCA_033124195.1). NCBI lineage: Eukaryota > Metazoa > Chordata > Aves > Coraciiformes > Coraciidae > Coracias > Coracias cyanogaster. The sequence goes on along the minus strand of JAVSBS010025307.1, from coordinate 73,647 downwards.
TCTCATTTCCCACTAATGGTTACTTGTGCACCCTGGGCATATAACATGAACCAAAAAAGCTATGCTGCAAGCATTTTTGAGCCAGGTTTTTCTGACCCCCAGTCTGAACATGCTGAAAGACCCAAACTGCCTGTGTTTTACCACTCTCCAGCAACCAGGGAGATGAGGGCAGAAGCCACTTTCACCCAGTTCCTGTCTTGATTGTGAGGAAGAAATGTTGAATGGTGTCTGTGGATGCCAAATTCTTACATGGCTGTAACGGACTTCTTTTTCAGCCCTTTCATGGATGGCAGCTAAGGGAGATTGAAACATCTGAACTTCCATGCAATTTGTAGTGGAAAATCTTAAGTGATGGGGCTGTCCGTACACTGTATTTTACCATAGGGTAGCTTAATGAGCTCTTTGCAATAATCGCAAGCCATCCATAACATCTGCTAGTTTAATGGCTCCCAACAATCTTAAAGTTTCTCTTAAAATGGTCTTGGCCATTGCCTTGGTCTGTGCTAGTAAATTGAACACTTCCAAGGAATGTCACTGTGCACTGAAACTTGATTACCCATAGCATTAAAATAGTAAAGCGGTCCCTGCTGTGTGCTTGGTCTGTGCCAAGGAACACTCCCAAAGAGTTTGAGTGCAGCTGAGGAGACAGCACAGACCAGGGACCATTACATATGGAGAATGGTCCCAGGAGCCATTAACTATGCTAGTATACATATAGTTTCTGAAAGCAGCACCATCTAGGCGGCATGTCTGCAGTATGTGTTTAATCTCCAACCTATTTCTGCAGTCCTGTGAATAGTTGTACTACCAGTAAGTGACACCAGAGAAAAGACCAGGTAGTAAGAACTGCTGCCTTTACACCCATTAACTGGATTGCAGAGGGGTACTTCTGGTCCAGGAAGAGAGCTTGGGAGTTAATGTGCATTGTTCCTCACAGAGGATTGGCCTTTTGGCGTGTTTGCAGAAGGAAAACAAAGGATGTGGATGTGCCAAGTATCTGAAGAAAAACATATCAGTGCATCACAGACAGGTAGCTGGTATGTAGCTGAAGAAAAGTGTATCTGTTTTGGTTATAACAACATTTACTGCATACTGTAGTTAGTTAACCATGTACACATATGCATAGTTTAATAATTCTCTTTCTTAAAACAGAATGAATGTGATAGAATGAAAAGAGGAGAATGCCATCACAGTAAATAGACCAGAAGGGGAGCTGGTCTGAGCTATTAGCTGCCAATGTTTCAGCTGAAGTTCGTTTTCCCAAGCTCTAGCAAGTGCGGAGCAAGAGATCTGGAAGCGGTTACGCTCCTGTTCTGTCTGGGTGCAGGCATTGCTCTCAAGGAATATGCTGCTGCAGATCCAGAACACACCTCTTAAATCTGGAGTCTTCATCTGTAGACCAAAATATTGTAAACTCTTGTTCCATTTTGCTATTCCTACTTTCATGAATCAATAGCTGATTTTAAGATGACTGGTCATTGTATCAATCAGAGATTCAAACTGTCAAGGGAAGACTTGGGCATCATACTCAGGCAGCTGGTCAGAAATGGGTTAGGACGTGAATGAGATGCTCTGAGATCCTGCCCTGGTAACAGGTCAGTTCTGCTGTCTGCCACCTCTGAGAGTGCAATCAGAGGTCAGAAAAAGGCATCGCTAGCTCAGCAGCTCTGGAAAAATGACCTGATAGGATTTAGTAGGCTGTAAAGGCATTGTTTGAACACTGCTGGTATTTTCACTAGTGAAGGAAATAAATTAGCTTGCGGTAGAACTGGCAACACAGAACTTTGTATAAATTATATCAGTTTACTGAAATGTAGTCTGATGTGACTTACTTAGTATGCTTTATTAGGAAAATAATTTGTATAATTGCAGGCCTTTAAAATGTGAATGGTAATTTGGCAGTAATGCGGATGTGATTGTGGTCAGTGTGCGTACTGTAGACTGCTTCATCTCTGATTATTTCTGTGGGCTGTTACACTGCTGTCCTCCAAATTCGAGAGCCACTTATATGTTATCCTGGTTGCTTTTACCCTGTTGGACAGTAGTTTGTCTGTAATGCTCACACAGAATTGTTCTTTTTAAAATATATATGTACATGTATATATATATATATAAATGTATGTCTAAAAATATATTGCAACGTGTCATGGTTTAGATGAAGCCTAATCATTAGCAGCTATGTTGCCCATAAATGATTTGCAGCCGTCCTAGTGGTGAAATTGAGGCTGAGAGTATAGCTTGAAGACTCATGTGAACAAGATTGCAAAGAGAAAGATACTTGGCATTTGAGAGAATTTGTTAATAGAAACAGCACATCAGTGAGAGCAGAAAGTCCGTGGTGCAGCCGGTCACGTGCTGAAGCACAAGTGTAGAGCAGTATGGTAAGTGGGGAGGCAGAAAAGGGGAGGTGAAAAAACAGCACTGCAGTACTCGTGTTTGCAACTAGAAGACCCTAGCCTGTTTCCCTTTGTGAGCTTTTATGCTTGATCTATATATATTTAGGCAAGGAGATATTCATAGAATCATAGAATGGTTTGGGTTGGAAGGGACTTTGAAGATCACCTAGTTCCAACCCCCCTGCCATGGGCAGGGACACCTCCCACTAGACCAGGTTGCTCAAAGCCCCATCCAGCCTAGTCTTGAACACATCCAGTGTCGAGGCATCTACAACCTCCCTGGGCAACCTGTTCCAGTGACTCACCACCCTCTTGAGTTAAAAACTTCTTCCTTACATCTAATCTAAATCTCCCCTCCTCCTGTTTATAGTCATTACCCCTTGTCCTATCACTACAAACCCTTGTAAAAAATCCCTCCGCAGTTGTAGATTTTGTAGGTTTCCCAACAAGTACACATTAATCCAGGCAAAATAATGCAAGTACTGAGCTGAAAGGTGTGTTAATTACCATTACAGGACACTTCTGGCAGCTTTGTTGGGAGACAAGGCTTCAGTAGCCCCAATTCCTGAATTGCTGCTTTGGGTTTCAGTATAAAGGAGCACTGAGAAAATTGCCCTTTAAGGATCAAGTTTAAGATGTATCCAAGAGGCGTAATGATGGGGCCTGATTTACTGTTCTCTGTTGTGTAAAGTTCACAGGCTGCCCAGAGAGGTTGTGAAGTCTCCTTCTCTGGAGACTTTCAAAACTCACCTGGATGCAATCCTGGGCAATGTCTCTAGGTGAACCTGCTTTGACAGAGTGCTTGGACTAGATGATCTCTGGATGAGCTTTCTGACCCCTACCGTTCTGTGATTCTTTTTCAGAAAAAAAAAATCAACTTCATTTTGAGCATAAATTTGAATATATAAAGATTGTTTAGAATGTGTAATTTTCGATGGAGTTGTTTTGTCTGTAGTGCACCTCACAACTGATGCATCATGTCTTGGTTTATATGCAGGTACATTCATTAAAACTTGCACTTGAAGGCGTGGAGAAGGAAAGGGATTTCTACTTTGGCAAATTAAGGGAGATTGAACTTCTCTGCCAAGAACACGGGGGAGAGAATAATGACCTTGTCAATCGGCTAATGGAAGTCCTTTATGCTTCAGAAGAACACGTAAGTTCAAGCTTAATGTCTTTTTATTTAGACAAAACAGCTTAATTTAGTAAAAAAAAAGAGTATTGGAATGGTAATGGGACATGTCCCATGTTTAGGTCGGTAGAACTGTAGCAGGTAGGATTTCCATGCCTCCTCCCCACAAGAGGAAGTTTGCATTTGCAGACAGACTTTTCAGCTTGGGGAAGGGCTTCAGGAGGCTGGTTGCCTTTCGCTGCTTTGGAGTACGTTTTGTATTCTAGGTTAGCTGAAGTTAATCTGAAAGGGGAAAGGGTGTGTCGCAATTTGAAATAGATTTCATATGGTTCTGAGCCTTAGTTTTGGGGTTTTTTTTAGTTTTCTGTGTAAAGTCTTTTATTCATGTTCTTTAATGCGTTGAAAATCACAGAAATCCTGACAGGGGCTGTTCAATGTCTACAGCTGCGAACCTTCTCCAGCCCATGTGGCAGTGCTGTAACGTGTACAGTGCAGGTTGCCAAATACATAATTATATCTGCAGAGATAATGCCCTTTAGCATTTTTTTTTTTTACCCTGTTGCTATAAGCAAAATTCTTCCCTGTGCAAACCCAGTAATCCCCTATTACCAAAATTTCAGCAATGTATTGTCTGCAAGATTAAGCAAGAATCTCATTGCATCTCAGATTTAGCGCTGTAGACACTGAACAAAGGAAGAAGCTGCAAAGGGTGCTGGTTAAATTCCTCAGATACATTCAGGGATAATGATTCAGTGGAGCTTTAGCTGAACTACTCCCATTTGTGTTAACTAAATCCTGGACACGATGTACTGGTGACTAACACACATGTTAAAAAAGACTAGTAGAACATATATGAAAGCTTAGGTGCAAGAGGAACAGGAGCTTGGCGCTGACAGGGGCCACTGCTCAGATGGGAAGTGACAGGGGAAAGAGGATTTGTTCAATGGTGTGGGGCGAATGCTGGAGAGGAAAAGGAGGAGGAAACTGTTACTTTCATGGGAATAAACAATAAGACAAATTTGCCAGGCACATGATAACAGGCTGAAAGAGTTGCATATGTGTAGTGGTCAGAGAAAATGTCTTCCAAGTTCAAGAACAGTGATTTATTTATACAGCCAAGCCAGAAAAATCCCTCTTTCTCCACATACCCCTACCACATCTGTCTGCCTGTTGGCTTAAATAGCAAGTGGTTCCATGCCAAGGAATGCATTTGTTGCTTTTCTTCCTGCAGTTTTCCTTACTGGCAGAGCACATTACAAAATGCTCTACTTCATTCCACATCCCAGGGTTTTATCTGCTTCCTCCCATCAAGTCTTTCTCTGTTGAAAGTATCATCCACGCCTGCACACGAGCTACGCACAATGACCGTGCCTTTACCTGAGCGTGCTTGCAGCTGGAGGCCGGGCACGTCACTTCAGCAGGAGAGGGCTGCTCCCCCAGAGAAGGGTCCAGAGGCCATTTCCCACACCTTTTTTTTTTTTCTTTTTTTCTTCTTCCTTTTAGTGGGACACTTGATGTCCTCATCTTCTGGGGTGCACTTCCATCTCAGCTTAGCAGATGGACTCTAATTTGCGGAGGGAAGACCCCAGTGCAGCAGTACTAAACCAAGCCCTGCCGTTCCCTTGCTGATGCAGATCCTGCCTACTTTTTTGATTTTGGACTTTGCTATCTCATTGCCCTGCTTTGCCTCTCAGTTCTGTTTTTTTCTCTCCCTATAATGAATTCGTGCCAAGTTAAATTCTCTGTCTTGCAGCATTTTGCAGGTTAATCCCTTGGTAACAGCAGCTTGTCTTTCCCAATCCCTAGAGTGGAAATAGGCCAATTCCCAAACCACAGGCAACTCCACCATTCCTAGTTTCTTGCTAATGAGCTTCTACTGTTTTTTAAATCTTTGTTTCAGGGTGTCCCAAGTATACAGAAGCAAAGTGGGGAAAAAAAGGATTACACTGGTTTTCAGGATTTGTGACACTTATAAGTGATGTTGTGGCTGTGAGGCTTTTCTTCAGGAAAGGGATGCACAGGAATGCAGCTCATATATATACTGCACAAATGATCCCTGACCAAAGTCTTGTGCTTGAATATCGTGACTAACTTGAATTTATTTTCAGTTCATGCTTCCAGTAACTGCTTGATAGCAATCTTGAGCTCTTCCTAGGTGTAATCTGACAGGCATCTACTGTATTTGACATGGCACAGAGATCATGTCCTATTTTTCATACCAAAGTTTGTATTCAGAAGGGTTAAGTCTTCCTTTATGCTTATTTTTCTGTGAAGCTCATTTTAATCCTCCTAAAAGAAGAAAAATGGGGGGAAAAAAAAGTCTGGACAGTGCTTTAAGTGGTCCCATCTCCCAGTAGCTCATAGGTCCCCTGTGAGCATTGTAGGCTGTCAGGTGAATTCTGTGTAAAGTGATTCAGAATACAAGTAGAGTTTAGTCCCTATAAAAAGCATTCTCCAGAGGTTTGTTTACTGTAGTATTGCACTGAAGAGATTTTTATCATATTGATGTCATCTGAGTGAGTAGTGGTGCATGTAATTATTATTTTTTCAGAATTCGAGTCAGAGAGTGCTTTCAACTATGTCACTTCTTAAGTTTCTGGTTTGTTTAATCCATCAAAGTCTAAATTTTTAAGACTGATTTTTTTTTTTTTTTTGGTCTTGATTTTTGTGAGGTTTTGAGTCTTACAGCACAAATGTCAATCCATTTGAGTTCCTTGTCTGTAGAGGCTCCCTTTTCTTTTCCCTGTTATGGTTCTGTTTTAAACCTCATAATTATGTCTCTGCTTGTGCAAGAGGGATTTTGTATCTGCTAGTGTCATTTGATGTTTGGCTGATCGATCTGTAATCCTTTGTAATTTTGAATTACAAATTGCTCATTAAAAACATTAAAGCTGATAGTGAACCGTGTTTATAAAAGGATGCATTTAGGTGGCAGGGAGATGTGGCCCCTGTGGCTCATGCTATGACTGCTGTAGAGAGCAATAAGACCATGGATAGAGCATAAAGCGTTTGGTCATATGGTCTTACAGTGGGAGGGCTTCAGACTGATGAAGTACATGTCTAGTTATGAAACCTGGAGCTGTGTAGGTCTTGGCATAAAGCAGAAATGGAGCTTTCCTGCATACGCTGCCCTGGTTTAGTCCACGCAGAAGTTTGGTGAATTGCTGAAGTATGATCTATCAGTCGCTCAGCTCAAGTTTCCGAAGCTATTGTTTGAAATGCAGTTGGTTTGTGTCTTTCTAGCTCAAGCAGCTACTACATCTGATCCTGCTTTTGGAAAAGGAAACTATCCCCCAGCGGCTGGTTTTCATAAAGTCTAGCTCTTCAGTCTACAGGCACACCTGAATAGTTTGAGGCAGATGGATCAAAGGGTCAAAAAAGAGCACCTCTTGTCATGGGAGACTGAGATGACCATGCTCATATGATCTAACCCAGAAATAAATGCTCTAAATAGATCTTCTACTACTTTCCTTATTAGGGGATGCTATTCAAGGAGATTCCACAGTCCCAAGGTAATTGGGCATAGTGACTCTTGTCTTTCCCATTTCATATATTTATACAATCTGTACATACTGAGAAGCACATGTCCAAGTCTCAGAACAACTTCTGAGGTAGTCACATAAGATTTACCATTTCCATCAAAGGTAAGCCTGGTAAGAGAGGAGCCCTCAGTCTTCTTCAGAGCTGCAAAGTAGGTTCCCAAGCCCCTCCCTGTGGTTAGAAGCTTTTCCTTTAAAAAAAAAAAAAAAGACAACGTGCATGTGATCTATAAAGTCTGCATGAGTGAGCTTTCTAATAGGTCTGTCTCATAAACTCTGCCTATGCAGAGCCGGTGGTACAGGTGCGTTCCAGAGCAGGTCGTAAGGAGGGTCAGGATAGATGGGGTTAAGGGAACACAGCTCACTGCGGCTAAACAAGCTTCCGTTTTCTCACCCTGTGAGGCTGGGTCATGTTCTCACAGCTGTCAGCTTCCCTCTGTGAAACTCCTGTTCTCTGCAAGTCTTGCACCTCACAGCCCATCACAGAAGTTGTGAGTTTTAGATGCTAAGCAAAAAGCTGTTTTGACATGATGCACCTACTGTACGTAATAAGGGCACTGTTCCCCCCGAGGGGCCTTAAGGTGCTGAACTGTGGTTGTCCTGGCTGGCATGTGTGGCTCCTACCTGAAAATAGCATCTGAGTGATAGAAAACTTCCTTTCCATTGGAATTTGGCTATTTCTGTATGTAGTAAACAGCCGAATATCTCCACTGTATCAGCAAATGTTAGGAACCTTATTCTCCTCTTCCTGCCCTTCAGAAAGATGAATATTTTATTGCCAGAAGGGAATTTTCTTACTGCATAAGCTGCTCTGAACTATTCTAGGAAAACTCAATTTATGGCCTCCCTTTTATTTTTTGCCTGAAATTTGAAAACTCAGGAGAATCCATTTGTTAAAGTTTGTGGTTCAAGCTGCTTGCTCCTAACAAAAATTGCTGGGAGCCAGGCGAGTTCTGCAGAGGTACCGCAGCAGAGACGCTGCGTTGTGACTGGCAGCTCAGCGTCTTGGAAAAGTGTTTTCCTTCGGAGCTGCCTACGGCAGAGCGCTACTAATGCAGGGCAGAGAGTAGATGTGCGGATCTTTTCAGTGAACCATGCTCCAGAAAGATGGGAACTGCTTGTGAGGAAAGCTGTAAATGGAACTGCGCTTAATGGGAATGCATAAGTAATGTCCTAAGAGTCAGCCAGCCTTTTTGAGCTCTGATAACATCCAGGTCAACTCCAGATAACACGCCTGTTGTCTCCAAATTTGGAACTGGTTGCCACCTGAGGGATGATCCAGCCTTCCCTTTGGTCAGGGATTCTTCTCCCGATGGGAATGTGTATTCAGAGAGAGAGCTCTGGAAAATACTGTGGGTAACAACTGTTTTCAAAAGGGGAGTATTTATTAGTGATCAGTGCTTTTAGCAGTAGCTCTATAAACCAGGGAATACTGTACTCAATTTTTTCAAAGAAAATGTGTTGCAAGTCTGTGGTTATATTTTCTGGATACTACTAAAAATAACTGTTTTTACAGCTTTTAAACTCTGGGCTGTGTTAGCATGGGTGTATGATTTTTGGGGAAGTAGTAGGTCTGACCTCAGAAAGGAGGCTGAGTTTAATTTTTAAAGCAGGTGGTAGCAAAAGTGTCATGTCCATTTACTGATACAAACCTAGAGTGAAGATTGTGTGAAAACTACAGCAGACAGGTTCAGAAATCTTGGGACAAACTGTAAATGGGAGGACAGTAGGATGCTACGATACAACATCTAACTATTGAGCTGTCAAACTATTCAAAAGAGCTAACGCTCAGCGATGTTGAAAATGACACTTTCTGGGGAAGTATCAGCACTGTATATGCACTGATTAAAAGCAAAGTAAATACATTTTATTGAAATATTACAAGATGCCGCTTTTCTCAGGTAACAGCTCATTTTTGTACTTGCATGAAAATGAGAAGTGAAGCTTTAGGCTCTGGTGGGCTCCACAGGGCAGGGTTACATGAGGAATGCTTTTTGCTGAAGAATGTTTTGGGGTCTTTTTCTCCCTGCAGGAGAGCCACACAGAAGAGCATGAAGGTGAAGAGCAAGTCCATGAACAGCCCCAGCAGCAGGAGGAGTACTGACTCACCCAGCGTCTCTGACAATTTTCGTTTTGTGTGAGAACTTTCTTCTGGAGAATGGAACATGTGCGGCCTCAAACTTGAAATCAGTTCACTCCCAGTCTGCCATTAACATTTATGTACCATAGTGAGTGCCAGCCAACCACTGCATTCTGTACCCATACTTTGCCAAGATGCATTTGCAGACGTCTTCTTTCAGTGTATCTTCCCAAGAGGTTGTAGGGCTACATCACCTACTGTACATCACTGCGACTTCACCACTTGGCTGCTTGAGATCTGTTCTGCTCTTTAAAAAAATATATATATATTTATTTTTTTTTTCTTTTTCGTCTTAAGTATGATACACTTGTAACTTGTTCTAACATATTTATATTGGCATTTTTGTGTGGCAAGAAGTACCGTACCACTAGCCGTGTCTCTCACTTTGTGGTGCTTTCGCGTTTTCTAGTACATCTGCCTTGGGGCATAAATTCGGTTGAACAATTGGAATAAAGGGATACAGTGGAAGTCATGCTCAAGCCATAGCAATGAGGTGTGTTGTGGAGGAAAATGCTTGTGTTGCTCATGTTTATTCCTTTTCCTGCCTTCACAAAATGGAAGGCAGAGCATCTGTTTCACTAGGAGACATTTAAATCCCTGTGTTAGAAAGCTGCATGGTATGTTTTTTTGGCTTATTTCTGGAGGAACAGACACCCACTTAAGTTTTTTTGAAAACCCTCCCAGTTTCTGAGTCAATAGACGTTTCCCAGCTTTTCTTCCTTCCTGAGGAATCCAGTCCCAGCCTCCAGCTGCAGCTCTGCCTCCGCAGAGCTCAGTGCTGATGGAGGAGAGAAGTCTCCTTGACACAAGTGTAGCTGCAGGACATGATCTCTGCCATCATACTTGGCTTCCCACTCCTCAGAAGACGACAAAGTAGGCCAGACATTTTTTTTAACTGTCCTTCTCCCCTCTGCTGCCCTGGCCATACAAGCATGGAAGATGGAAAATTTCCTCACTAGTGCAAGGCATGGGGGGAAAATTAAAACCAGCAGCACTAGCCCTGACCCTCTCCCCTGAACTCCCTTTAACTGGGTGGTGGACACCTCATGGGTGTTGAGGCTACTTCCAAAGCATGGAGAGGCAGTGAGGAGTCCTGCAGAGAGAGCATACCTCAGTGGGGGACCAGCTGACTGAGGGACACAGAGCCCGCTCTGCTCTTGGCTGACCTTCCTCCAGTGATGCCAGCGTGGTGCAGAACCACCTCTGCCCTGGAGACCTCTGCAGTGAGAGAGCGTTCCCTTCCCGTGCTGTCCCATCGCCCTGTTCTGAATGATGGTGTCTTATAAACAGAGGTATCTTGCAGTATATAAAGCATTCCTTATTTTTCTCACAAAACTGCGCATTGTAGTATCTCTGAATATTTAATGCTTGGTATTCTTGATCTCTCTGTTGATTATCTTAATCCTGGATTGTTGCGCTGATTTAGCAGGTACATGGAAGTCCCATCCCAATCGGCAGTCACTGAAAAACTCCAAAGCCTATTGAACAGCTCAACCATCTTAGACCATCACAGCCTCCTAAATCGTAAGTTCCCAGCTTAGGCTTCCATGGAAGGGTTTTCAATCACCCAACCCCTGTTCCCCCTCCGCCCCACAAGCACATGCAGTTTTCTGTTCCTAATCAGTCTTCTGCAGCTAAGTGGCTCTTAGTTAAGTGTGAGATCCCTGCTGTTGTGTTGCACCACAGACAATATATAAAATACTGTTAAGCACCAGAACAGGTATTTCAACTTCCCTGATCACTCTCCCTCCTCAGCAGAAGAGTTTCTGGACCGTGGCAGGCTGAGGGTTTCCCAGCCCTGCCTCCAGCATTGACCTCACATCCTACCCGGTGATGAAGTGAAAATACTGCAACCTGCAGGCCAGCGCTTTCCCTTCCCATTTCCATTGGTTACAAATAAGCTCTGGTTTATAAAAATGTGTATATTCCAAAATAAGTATTTCCAAGAATCACCACAAATGGGGGAATTGTCATTTTTGTTGTATTTGTGTTTATTAGAACATATGTACTTATTACAATTGTCATTGTAATAAACAGTAGTTCTTCATAATACTGTTGAAGAGCAGTTACTAATTTTTTCCAGGCTGCAGAACGTCCTTTAACCTGTATGGGATTTCTGGTGGGGCATGGAGTTTGGGATCAGGCTCCAAACTTAATTTCATCAGCACCAGTCTCTGCTTATGGCAGTTCATCCTTCTGCTAATACTTGAGCAGATGCATGAAGAGCACGTCAAGAGAAAATGTTTTCCTAGAGGTGCAAATGGTTGGGTTGCTGAGCTCCCCGGAGGCTTTGTAGCCAGGCTGTTGTGCCTCTCTCCTTTCCTCGCTTTGAAACGCATATTAAAAAAATAATAAAATGAAATTTTAAAAGCTGAACTTCATTTCCTGAAAATTCCTTATATCCTATTTCTGGTCTGAGGACCGTTGCCCTCTCACTGCTTGCATCAGGGGGGAGTGACTGATGTAGGGAGCTGGGGCCATCAAGCACCTCGTGGGCCCTAGAAATTTGCCTGTGCTGAGGGGAGAGCGATGCTCTGACAGGGGAAGGAGTTGTCCTTCTCCCCCAATCCCTGTGAGTAACCCTTTCTTCCGTTATGGTTTTAATATGCATTTGTAATTACCTTTACTAAATAGCACACCATAAAGCTTTGGTTATATATTAAATGTAAACTGAAAGGAATGTAAACATATGTATTGTTAATTATAAATAGATAAGTAACGGCATAATAGATACAAAAAAGTCTTATTCAGATGTATTAGTCATTTTATGTTATCCACAAATTGTCGCATGGTAGAGTAGATTTTTGTCTGAATATGTGAATAACTTGACTTGCGTTTATCTTTTTACATATTTAATAAAAAAATATATGTTAAAATCTGTCTAGCTCTAGAGACTATTCAAAACCTTCTAAAATAATACTTTTTGGGTTTAAATACATATTTTTGTTTCATTAGTAACTGCAAATTGGAGCAGGAAGAAAAAGGCAGCTGCCTTTAAAAAAAAAAGAAGGTTCACTTATTCTGTGCGTGTAGGTAGTATCTGTTTCCCCAGGAGCTCAGCAACTGTATCCTCTTCCACAAAACAAAAAGAAAATGCATATATGTATGTGTGAGTGAACAGATCATTCCCCTTTATGGTAAACGCTTTCTGATTCCAGACTGAAAAAAAAAATCTCTTGGTGTATCTCAGTTCTGATACAACAGAAGGAAACCTCACAGCAGCTAGGAGCTGAGGAGAGTATTATTATAGCTGGGGCACTAAAGCTCCCGGTAGACTTTTCTTGCGTTGGCCAAGTATTCAGGGACCTAAAAACCACCTACATTTTGGATTGTTTTGTTTGTTTTGGTTTGGTTTTGTTGGGTTTTTTTTAAGAAAAGGGAGAAAACTTCATTGTAATTCTCACAACTCTGATCTTTTGCAGCACAAGCAACGTCGCTGCAGTAGTTGCTGCTGAATCTCCAGGGCTTTGAGCCTTGGGTCAGGACTTTTTTCTGCCATGAGTTGAAGCTACCTGGTCGTGTGCCACCAACAAGAGGTTACCCTGGGCCCCTCTGCTGCCTCCAGGTATTCCTGGGGCTGGGAAGGTTTCTGATAGGAGGGGAGGATGAAGCAGGAACCAGAGGAGCCCATTTCCAACCCAGGTGCTCAAACCTGGGAGAGCAGTGCTAGTTTAGATGCTTTTTGTAGAACTATAGAGTGGGCATGTATTTGGACTAGTGTGAAAGCTCAACGGCATATTAAAATGTTCTATATTTTCCAGTTCAAAGAGTTGAAAACTTCTGCCATAATGTTGTGACCAAAAAATAATTTTTGTCACTGTTAGGTCATCTTCACACCATTTGATTTTGCAGAATAAATACATAACCATAACACCCAATGAACAAGGCATTTTTATTCCCATTCACTGAAGCAGTTATAATCTAAGATAGCTAAAATAATTCAATATATACATTGTGCAATACATGATCTGTTTTTATAATTGTCTTTATAGAGGCTGTAGTGACAAGTTGTTTTAAAAAGGAAAAATAAAGTTACTTGCCATGTCTTCATACAGAACTTGAAAAAGCTGATCGGTGCTTAATTCCCTTTAAAAGTGTTACTCTAGTTCTCTTTAGACAGGTATAAGCGCAGGCAGGTTGTGGCAGTTCAAGTTTTATAATTGCATTTAATGAAATATTTTCAAATACTCCGTTACAGTGCATCAGATTGTGCCGCTTCTGTGACCCTCTTTTCCAAGTGTTTCATAAGTAAGTGCAAGACAGAGGGAGAAGGGAAGCCTGTCCACAGAGTTCCTCCGGTACAACCACATTCAATCCAGAGGTATTTTTGGTTATTGTGTTCTAATTCTTCTCTCATCAGGACTTCCTCCAGATACTTTTGATGGACGAGTTAAATATAAACCGCTGAAGTAGATGAGAATTTTGTGGCAGTGTATCTGGTATGAAATGTAACATTAAACTTCATCAAGCAGTGAGATTGCTGGGTGCGCGCTGACATCAAAGTCATCATTCCCCTTCAAACGCAGTCAGAACTGCCTTTTTTAGCGACCCTCATTAAATAAATAGCTGTCAGCCTTACTCGAAGAAAGAGGGTCCTCAAGCAGTTAGGGAGCACCTTGGTGGAGACCCTCCCTGCGTTCTCTGGGCATCGTGCAGGCCAGGGGCACAGCTACCCAGCTGGCAGGGAAGAAGGCTGGAAGATGCCTCTCATTGCTCCAGCTGCAGCCCCAGAGCTGGACCACAGCGATGCTGGAGGGCATGGGAGCCACCCTTCTCTGCCGGAGTCTGCAGGGCTCAGTAAAATCCCTAAAACAGCATTAACAGGATGACCTGTGTCCTCTGCCTAACTCAAGCCTCAAGCTGCTTGAACTGTGATTGTAGCATGATGTTCATCTGAGGGGTGGGACCCCCCAAAAATCAGCCCTACTGATGTTGTGGTAGGTCAACTAGTGTAGCAGGTGTTACAAAGGTAAATTGAAGCTGTTGACGAAGATGTGACAAGTCAGTGCACGGTTGGAAATTATAATAGGAGCTACTGATGTAAGGGTATGTTAATTGGAGAAAAAATGATCAGGACAGTGATAAAGCCAGAGAAATGCTCTGAAAAAAAAGGTGAACTTAACGCTCAGCAGCTCCACAACTGCGCTTCTGCCCCGCTTCTGGCAAGCGAGATAGTTAACGAGTTAATAAACACGCCAGTCTGTCAGTCACATCCCTCTGTGCAAGCAACGTCATCTAATGCCTACCTTGGGGAAAGCGGACAGATTGTCTCATTAGTGCTTCACGGCCACAGAGCCCCTCTGGCTAGGGCAGCGGGGGAAGAGACGAAACTCCAAATCCTACTCCTTCCTCCAAGGCACGCAGAAAACCTACCTATATTCTAAGTGAAGTGAGCAGTTTAAACCTGCATGTGAGCATGTAATGTTTTAAAAAAGCCTTTCTTGTAGCTTTTTTTTTTTTTTTTTTGACATTATCTATAACCACAAGAATTTGTTACAAGCACACAGGCAATGATTTGTGCAGTGTTTTGCACTCAGATGAGGTTTGATTAACTAGTTTTGCAGTGAAATGTAAGAATCTTCAAAATTTTGCTGGCCAAATTTATTCTCAGCTGGTTACCTTTGTAGAGTATATTGCTTGTTGCTGCTGAAATAGCAACAATGCTGTTGTTACTACCTAGAAAATAAGTTTTAAAGGCCGGGTGCCACTGTATGGAGGCTGCATTTCTGGCAGATACAGGTCAGCTGAGACACACCTTAAGGCTGGGGAAAAAAACATAAATCATATATGTCAAAAATACTTTACTGTGTCCGTAGCTTTCTGAGCTCATTCTCTTCTCTTCATGCATTCACTTGATATGAGGAAAACACTAAATGTGTGTAAGCCCTTCAGGAGGTTGTATGGAAGAAATGAGTTGTGAGGAAATAAATATGAAAAATGAAGCAGGCACAGATGTCTGAGAGGGAAGGACCTCCAGGGAGGGTTTGCACTGCTGGGCTCCCACTGGTGACTAGACTGGACAAAACCAGTGCTGGTTATTAACCATCAAGGATCTCATGTAACCCAGCATAGATGTATCCAGGACTTTGGACACAGTGGCAAGGAGGAGGACGACAAAAATCTTCGGAGAGAGTAGTAACACAGCACTAGTGAAGAGAAGAATTATTAGCAGCAGAACAACTTGGTGAACACTTCTCTGTTGGACGGGAATCTTCCGCTGAGATGAAGCATCTTGCTGCATAGCTCACTGTCACAATGTATCTGGACTATTCTATTCTTTGGTTATTTTAATCAGATTAATTCCAACCATTTATCACATCAGAAGAGTTGCGAGTCCTCACATCAAGTGTCATGGTCTAATCATAGTGCAGATATTCACTCCTGGACCCGTTTCTTCAGGGAGAAGATGTAAATGTTCAAGTGCTCACTCAGCTGCCTCCCCTAAAGAGAAATCACGGAGATTAGCAACAAGCTTTGTACGTCCTCCACAATTCACCTTCTCTCTTCTGCCTGTCAGAGAGGGGAGGATCTAACCACAGTCCTTGCATACTTGGGGACCTACAAGTATTCCAGCAAGAGAGCTGTGGTCTTTACATTCCTCTTGCAGCACACGGAGGGGAAGTTAAATCCCTACAGCCCAGATCCATGGATGACATAAACTGTGACGGAGCTGGGCCCCCTGGTCAATAGCGAGTCTTGACCAGGTATTTGCATTCTGACCTCCACCGACTGGCCCGTATCAATGCTGAGGTAAAATCTGCTATGATCCCAACGCCTGCTGACAAAAGGCTTCTTTCAGTGAAAAATCCTTACATCCCAATGGTGTATCTTAAAATAAAAGAATGCTGACCAGTTCCCTGTGAAATGAGATGTTTGCCATGCAAGGTGTTTGAGCCAAGAGCAGACCCTTATTAAGACCCTTTCCTAAGGATTATTGCCAATACGCTTTAGAAAAGAGGACATTATATGAGGAAAAATGAAGCAGTAATTCAGATGACAATAAATGGCAAAACAGGTATCTGGCAGACACAAAAATGCACTGAAAAGACTGAATGAACTGGAAAAGCATTTGTGGCTCCAGCTTGAGAGATGCTAACAGAGGTTCAAGATAGTAATTGAGACAGCTATTTTGCTTATAGATTCAAAGCAAAGTTAACATTATTTTATGAATTCTATTTATTTCACTTTGCATTTTACCTTTTTTTTTTTTTTTTTTCCTGTCAAGTAACCTCAAGAAGCAGCAAGGGAAAAGGGGTGGGGAGTGCTCATGTCATATGGGTCAAACACTTCATAAAATCAGCCCATAAATATTCTGATTGTGACACAGTTAAAGCCGATACCAGTTGGCTACATCAGGATAATTCAAGTCATTGAAGTTGCTGCACATGCGAAAAGGCACTGCCTGCAGTAAACTGACTTCTTCCTTTTTTTTAACTTTAGTCAAAATAATACACAGAAAAAAAAAAAAACCCTTTGTAACTGAACATTCAGACTCCTAGACACTGCCCCAGCTGTGTAGAAACTCTTCCCAGACCCCATCTTCCTCCCGCCCTAGTGCAGCTCTCCCACGGCTGCTTCGGAAGTGCCCGCTCACCACGCAGACCCCGTAGTGCACGTGGGCAGCTGTGACCAGCATGGTGAACACGGCAAGCACTGCTTCTTCTGTCCAGCCCAGCAGTCCGGAGATGGCTGCATAGACCACCAATGCCAGCGGGAAGAGGAACCAGTGGAAAAGCTCCGGCTGGGTGCTGCTCATCTGGCAGATGATCACCTTGCACTGTTGGAACAAAAAGCACAAGGTGAGAAGTGCTGGGTCAGCCCGAGGGTCTAGAAGAAGTATGTCCCCCTTTTGATGAGGGGAAAACAAGGCTAGAGTTTAAAATGGAGCCTGTTTTTCAGTGGTGCCCAGTAACAGGACAAGAGGTAACAGGCACAAACTTGAACATAGGAAGTTCCATCTCAGCATGAGGAGGAACTTCTATATTTTGAGGGTGGTAGGGCACTGGAGGTGGTGGAGTCTCCATCTCTGGAGACATTCAAAACCCACCTGGATGTGTTCCTGTGCGACCTGCTCTAGGTGAACCTGCTCTGGCGGCGGGGTGGGTTTGGAGTAGATGGTCTCCAGAGGTCCCTTCCAACCCCTACCATTCTGTGATCATTCTGTGATCATTCTGGGATCATTCTGGGATCATTCTGTGATTCTGTTTCTGGTGAGGAGACTACTATAGATACATCTTTGTGCCTTATTGTCTATGAGTCTTAAAGGACTTTATGACAAGTAATTTAAATTACAGATGTCTTTTCTGGAGACAATGTTTTGACACAGTTTGCTTTATGGGCTGAGGCACATCTTCACAAAAGGGAAGTTGGTTTGATGCCTTACACCTTCATCTGGGCTCATAAATTGAGATCCCAAATCAAATGTAGCACCACTTAATCACTGGGAGAGCATACTGGTATTTTAATCACATAGCATGACAGAAATCTATTCTGTTTCATTGTATAGAAGGGAGGGAAGCAATATATGCCACTTTTAAATCCTGTTTTTCTTTTCTAGCACTCCTTCATGTACTAAAACATCATTTTCTTGGCTTGACGAGGGCAGCAGACCCCCTGGAGATGTAACTGGGGGCCCAGGGAAAGGGATCCCACTCAGTATATGGTGCGTGGTTTAAGTGAAAGCAATTAGCTTAGTTTTACTGAGTTCACAAAACATAATGAATTGAAGTTCAGTGTTTTACCTGGTTTAGTCTCCTCAAGAAAGGTGTCTCATACACACTATTTATTTTTTCAAAGAATTTAGGTACAGCTGAAATATTTTCTTGATGCACATTTCTATCAAAATTTACATGTGGTTAAAAATAGATTTTATGTATCCTGAAAACAACAGAAGAATGAAAATTCATTCCCTGTGCAGTGCCTGAAATCCTATGACAGCAGCAGCAGCAGGAGTCTGACCATAGGGAAAAAATTACTGGTTTTACCGTCTGTGCTGTGGAAGCTGGAGAATGCAAAAATAAACCATGAAAAAATAATTAACTGTCAATAATGCAAGAGGTAAGCATTTGTACCTAATGTAAATATTTTTGCTTACAATGCATTATCAATATTGATTAAGATTGTTTTTAAATAAAACTAGTTTTATGAGTCCTTTGGGAATCATTCCATGGCTAAAGCAATCTATATGCTATAATTTTTCTGGCTGAATAATTGCGCCTGTCCAGAGGTTGGATTTCACATTGTTTTAAACCATTATTACACCACGTTAAGTATGGTGCTCGATTTTTCATAAAGATTGCATACTAATATTTGCAGCAATTCTCCTTCAGCGTATCACAGGTCTGCAAAATGGACTATGCTCTGCGCTCCTCCCTCAGTTCCTTACTCCCTCTGCTCCTGAAGAACTGACTCACACTACAAGTGAGGCAAAAAGAGCATTAGGAGATGAAAGTGCTGGATTCTGGAGAGGCACACTGGAAAAAAAAGGTAAGGCTCTGGGACTATGACCTGTGCTTTTCCATGCCCCTCGCCTCCACCTTGCAATGCTACCCTGGCCTCACTGAATTTAAACCTCTAGCAGCTGTGGTTTGTGCCCCAGGGAAGGTCCTTAGCATCTTCTCTCTTACCATCTCCCTGGGAGGCTCCTCATGATGCACCTCCTGAGTCTGGCCCTGCTCATCAGCCAGCCACTGCATGGGCCATTCTGCTCCTGCTATTGAGATGGTTGAAGGTCCCCTCCACAGGACTTGCCCGCTCTGTTCCCTCCTCCTGAACTCACACATGTACCTCTGAGGGATTCCTAAGTGGGCAGGTCTCCAAGCAAGGTCTGAACTTCTCAGCAAGAGGGGTGATCAACCCATAGGCAGTCCCGCTGCCAGCCATGGGGACTGAGAAAACAAATCGTCTTCTCACAGGTAAGCAGCTTTCTGTGTTTATTCCTTGGAGGCCTTCTGTTCTTAGTTTAGCCAAAAATGCTGCAAATAGCCTGTCTTTCTGCCTGCTCCCAGGAGGCCATCACCTTCCCTACTCACCCTGACAATGCACAGCTACGAGGCCAAATCTGAGACCAGGTGTTTAGCCCAGAGGATCTGCTGAGCAACTAAATATATTGTTAAAGACAGGATAAGTTCAAGATACTGGCAGGTAGAGAAGCACAGGCTGCAGTTTGTGGTCTACAGAACAGATAATGGAAACCCAGTGTGTCAGAATATTATCGAAAAACATTGCCATGCCATGCCTTCCTCTGATGCTGAAGGAAATGTGTGTGGATAAGGGACCAGAGGAGGTGAAAGGAAATACAGGCTTGTTTTTCATTTTTAAAATATTATAAATTCCAGCTAATACCCATACATTTTTAATGCTTGCTTTTAAAATGTTGAAAAATTCAACTAACACACATACATCTTTAATTCACGTAGCCTCTAACACTGCAGTAGATGTTTGGGTAAAAAAAAAAGAAGGTCTGAAGAATATGCATTGCTCTCAATGTCTAATAAACTGCAGCCTACAAAGAAACTTCTGGTTTGCCTGACTATTTTTCTTCTGCAAGCATCCTGCCACAATTGCTCTTGGTTGGTTAAGATTCATACGCAGAACCTGCCGTTTGCCAAACTTCAAAAGCACTTTTCCCTGCTGGCATGAAATAATTGTATTTCTCATTTAGAAATCTACACTCTTCTCTTAAGAAAAAGGGGTAGATTAGATAATGAAAAATGGATACAACAAACCTGAAATATCTGAAAACAACCCAGCTTCTGGGAGTTCAAGTCCTGAAGATGGAACCGTTTGATTTGTGCCCCTCAGAAATGTATATTTATAGGATGCATCTAACAAACATCACTAAATGATTTCTTTTGTGTTCCTGAATACAAATTTATAGTGGGGTTATGCTTTCTCTTTCAAAATCCCACATTTTCAAAGAGCTTTCTCATAATGGAAGGCACTTCAAGACCTCCTCTTTTTAAATTGCATGCAGTGTTGCTCAGTGACATAATTTTAGATGGCGTTGGAGAGAACGACGGGAGTCACTAACCTTTAGGGCATTTTAGCATTA
Source organism: Coracias cyanogaster (assembly GCA_033124195.1). Lineage (NCBI taxonomy): Eukaryota > Metazoa > Chordata > Aves > Coraciiformes > Coraciidae > Coracias > Coracias cyanogaster. Next base: position 53,387 of record JAVSBS010025307.1, on the reverse strand, counting down.
ACTGGAGGACCACCTTTCTTCCTGGCTGCAGCTCTCTTGCCTCTCTCCTGGCAGGAAGAGAGGCAAAGGGCCTCCTCCAGAGAAGAAAGCCTGAGGTTAGCTGCAGTGCTCAGCGTTACTGTCTGTCTACCCATGTTGTTACTTCACCAAGGTTTATGTTGCCTCACAGGCATTAAAGGAGGGAAACTGGTCACAATGGTTTGGTGCAGGAGAAACTAATCTGTGAGAAGAAATGTGAGCCACTGCAAGGCCCCTGCATCTTTTCACATCTTTCCCTAAAAAATGCTGTCAGTGGTATGGCCTTATTCCAAAAGGTGAAAGAAAATGTGGGATCAGCCAAGCTTTTATGTATATTCATGTAAAAATAGAAAGCTACCTCTAAATAATTCCACCACCACAAACATACTTACAATAACATTTGAGAAAGTAACGCCAACCATCCATAAAAACAATCTTGGTTGCTTTGCTAATATGTTGCCCGGAGATAAAACCACCCAGACTGTGAGAAGAAGGAACAGCAACAGAGGTGACACAAGAGGTAGGAGTCCTTCGTACAAAGAATCATTCTTCAGTGTCTTCTTTAAATGTGCTCTGTAAAGAAATACAATTATTTTATGGAGTAAGAATATTTATCCAGTCTCTTTCCACACAGTAACTTCAAACTCTAGCCTAAACTCAGCCCAAGAATTCATCTTGCAACCCAACTACCTGTGCAAATGTGCTAGATACCCTGACATTTAATAAGAAATTATAGGATACCCAAGTAACACTTATTTCTGGGCTAAAATTATATGGGTTTATTCACATAGCTTCTGGTCAGCTTCACTCACTCACTCATTGCCTGGCAATGGAGCACTAAGCTTACACAACACGAGCTGCGCTACTCTGATCTAGTTGCCATCCAAATGCACAGCCTGCAGGCTTGTTGTGAATTCAAAATATATATTCTTTAGAGGATGAAGCTTCTGACATGAGACCCAAAGTGACTTCAGCCAATACGCCCCATGTTCTCAGTGGTAGCAGAGTCAAGCACGTGGCTGGCAGGCGTTGCTGTTGTTTAGGTCTAGAGGTGAGGCTGCCAGACAATCCTGCACCATTGACAAAGTATAGCCTAAAGGGGAGGCTTTTTTTCCTAATTAGAGCACAAGAAAATTAATGATGCATTGTGTTTTCTTTTGTCTTTTAAAGGGAGTACTATTAGGGTTAGTAAATGGCTATATTTTCTGTCAGCTAGGAAAAAGGTAACTGTAAGATCAATAGCTTTTGCATCTATCTTGCATCCTTCTCACTCAGGCAAAACTCATTGGAAGGTTATAAAAGGAGTAGGAGGTTTAATTTACTGAAGTTCAATGCCATTAAACGATTTATTCATGCCGATAGTTCAGAAAAGCAATTTTGTGTTTGAAGTGTACTGAGCAGCGTCCTGTTTAAAATCTCTGAACATTTATATTTATACAAGCAATTAGACAAAAATCCAAGAAATATCTTTCTAATTCCAAAAGAATTATATTATTCTAATAAAATAACAACTGACAACAGGCAGCAGGATGAAAAGAGAGGAGATGATTGGAAGACTCAAATTCCTCATCACCAAATAGCTTGTGTGTCCACCCTTCAAGCAAACCTGACTGGATGTTCAAAATTACTGTGCTCTTCTGTTCGAAGGAATGGTAAACCCACTAGAAGGCTTGAGAGAAACTATGTCGAATAGTGAGTTGAGAAGGAAAACACTAAACAAAAGTCCTGACATGAGAGGAAAGAAAACAAAAAACTAGATGTTCATCGGGTAAATGTTGCTACTACCAGGGACTGGCATGCTCAAGGTGCTGCCCTCCTTCTCCCAGTCTTCCCCAAACCAGAGCACCACTGGTCCCCAGCCTGCTCCTCCCAGTACCCTGCCACAAAGCCCAGCCTTTCTGTGGGTCTCAGCTTTCCCCTCCTCACACGTCCTGACTCCCCACTCTTCCTGCCCCAAACCTGCGGTTTAATTAACTACACTGCGTACCACGACATGAAGAGGGCTGTGTAGGAGTGATACATTATTGCCTTATAGTCTCTCCAAGATTTAAACATTAATATTAATTTCCACTAATTCCTGAAGACAGGCAGTGCCAGTCCCTCCTCCAGGACACACAGGACCTAAGAGACCTGATGTGACAGATGAGTGAAATGAGCCAGCAAATACTAGCGGAAGGCAGGCAGCGTTAATAAAAATAGGCCACTGGAGTATAAACTAACCGTGTATAAAATTCCTAGGTGCAGCAAGCCAACTCTTAGATGTAATCACAGCTTGCCACCCGCCTAGCTTGTATCTGATGGCAATTATCTGCAGGTTTCATACAGAGAAGGGGTTTACAGAAGGATCTGGAAGACAATAAAGTACTTCCTGGAGTGCAGGATGGTCAGCTACAGAATTTTTACCTAGCGCAGGTAGAAGTTACAAATCACACTTGACTGCAGATAAAATGCAGTGTTTGTAACTACACAGCTTTCACCAGTTTACTGTGCAGGACCAGCGTGAGACTGCCTGGAGAATGGCAAAGGAAAGGAGTTACAAATATGGAAAAGAAACCTGGCAGATTCTGAAAACCAACCAGAAAAACCTTTTGCTGCATCATCAGGACAGCATCGGGCTGAAAGAAGCTTGGCCACTTCAAGCATTACATTTATTTCTCAAGTGAGGAAACCACTCAACATACAGAATCAAATGGGAGGAGATAGAACTTATTGAATGTTAATTAACTTACCTGTGAATGTTGTACAGTGTTTGAGGAAATGAAAGAAATAAACTGAAGCCTGGAAGAGAAAAAGATTCATATGTAACGATACACAGTCCTGCTGCATTGATGACCTCAGAGCTTTCTCGTATGATAACAGAGCCAGTGTGCTGTAATGACTCGGTATTCCTGTACTCATGACAGGATATGAACTGAGTTTGGAGGCTTTAGGCAATACTAAACCTTCTTCATTCTTCCAAAAGTTAGCTTCTAGAAGCAGTTGCTGATACAGATTTTCTTGTGTCATGAGTGACCAGACCAGAAAGATTTTCAAAAATTCTGATGTAGGTAGTATCAGTCATCTGTCATACAGATTCCTCTGCTGGACTTAAGAAAGACCAAAAGATCATGGCCCCATTTTGCATGAACTGCTTTCTGTTTATGTAGGAAAAAAACCCCAAGTCTGACACCAAAAGCCTTTCAATGCAATATTTAAAGATAATTAAGCTCACACAGGGCTGCGCATATTCGTGGGGAAAGACAATGTTTATAGCTCAATATACTAAGGTTGAACTAATGATCTGCTTTGCTGATACAATAGCTGAAATGAATTAATTTTCATAATATGGCTATTATTTGAACAAGTTAAGGTTTTTACCTTTTTTTTTTTTTTTAAATACAGCTATGACCTTTCTGGAGCTCAGCCTTAACCCACAAAGGACAAGGAATTCTGTGTCCATCTGCATTACTGCCTGGTATCACCAACAGAGCCGCCAGCAGCTCTAGAGCTGCCTGAAGACCCAGCTATACCCCATCTAACAACCACATCCAAAATACATTGGTCCACCCAAGGATCAAATAAGACCTCCAGCATAAAGTGGAAGTCGGAGGTTTAAACAAAAAAGGACACAGTATCAGCCTAACTGGGTCAAAATATATATAAGACTTCTTAAATCTCTGTGTTTCCCTGCACAGCTCTTTGGTTTTGATTTGGTTTGGGTTTTTTTTTCTCCCTTTCTGTGTATTGAGGGCTTTTCCCTTGTCTGTTTGCTGCTTAGAGATTGTGCTGGGTAACATATTTCTGCCTGGCTTTTATATTATAAAGCATGAGGATTGGTTTTGGTGCATTAAACTAATACAAAATTCCTACTTTATTATGGGCAAGAAAAGCACTCTGATGTTTCTGGTTTTACCTTAAAAAAAAATCTCATTTAAGGAACACGGTGTACTGTTTGTACAGAAAAGTAGCAAACCTTAATTTCATTATTAGAAACAAGGAAAAATAAGAATGAATAGAGGAAAGAACTGATTTCAGACGGCTTTGTACTGGGGCTAACGTGGCATAGCAAAGTCTTGAGAAATGTCAGCGTTCACTGTTCAGTCCTCATCAAAGACATACCCAGGTGTTTAGCACACCCTGGCCACAGTGGCAACTCAAGGGAATGAAAACGAAAAGAGCAAGAGTAGTGGAGATCAGGGTTGTTGGAAAACAGCAGTAAAAAGAGACGCAATAGATAATCTATTTCTCCAGGCTTTCTGGTTATCTTTTAAAGAGCACAAAAGAAAGAACTGGAAAAAAATAATACCCCATCTAAATAATTTCAGGTATTGCATTTTCATGTGTTTACTTCTGAGTTTTGCTTTTTAAAATGAAGAAGATAAAAGCTCTGCTTCTTTACCACGGCAGAACCTCTGTATCAAACAGCTGAAGGATGTGCAATTCAAGTAATATCCCAAGTATTTTGTCAATATATTTCTAAAATTCACGAGCTTAGTGCCTTCAGAGTGATCTGTGTTTAATGTGCACTCCCGTTAGCTATGTTTCCTATTAGGCAGGGAGGGCTAGTTCAATAAAATCTTGAGTTACGTACAGCAGTTCCAACATCTGTATCACATTAGAGCAGACATGAGACAAAACATTGACTCTTGAGGTTAAATCTAAATTTCCTGCTGCAATCCTGAAGTTTGATTTGTTAGGAGAAATGCAACCGAGAGGAACAGAAATAGAGACTAGCACTAGAAATAGAATTCAAAGAGCAATGGTTGCCAACAATTTGTTATTTTTATGAAGTGCCATTTTAGTTAGAAATAACACACTGACCACAAACAATCCCCCAGCTAGCTAAAAGCCACTTTCCGAACGGGGCAGTTACACCAGTTACTCCTCTGTAGTTCTACATGGCTTTGCTTTTAGCAGAGCAAGAGCTGAGGATGCAGTAGGGAAAGCAAAGGGTGTTCCCCTGTTTCTTATGGGATTTTTCAAAATTCCACCGTTTCCTACAACATGTTGCTTTCCCATCTTTTTTTAGCTAAGGAGGCCTGGCTTGGGGGCTGCTTTTGGTACTCATTAAGTTTGCTTTTTAATTGGCATTAAGGATCCCTTTGTGCCCAGGAGCTGAACTGCTGCTTCCGCATTGCTGCCATTCCCTGCTAGTCTGGGGAACAAAAGGTGCAGCCTGGAAAGCAAACCCACTGGCACTCAGCCACCCAGGCACCGCCCAAGTGATGATGATGATGATGCAGCTTTTTTTTTTAATGTCCTAAAGGCATATCTTTTACTTTAAAATCATTAAAAACTCAAGTTCCGTGCATTAGATGCTTTTAACACCTTACAGAAAATAGAACTCCTCAAGTGTTATTAGGAGTACTACTGCTCTTCTAGTATTTTATAATTTCTCCTTTAATATTTACCCTCGTTTTCCAGCTGATTTAATTTCTGAGAGCCAACTGTAAGAACACGGGCCTGTATTAAAGGCAAAAATACTAAGGCACAGATGGGTGGCACAGATTCACACAGGGAATTCTTGTGTCACGTTAGGCTGAAAGTATCAAGCCCAAATCCCCGGATTTAGGTACAATCCCATGGTCTGTCCTCTGCCTTGCACTATCTTGACTCCCTTTTCAGAGAAATAAGCATTTGCAAAGCTCTTTATCAGGAATTACTTTGTTCATATTAAAAAAAAAAACAAACAACCACAACAAAACAACAAACCCCCCCAAAATCCCAATGCATTCAGAGATTCGAGATTAGAAACATACCAGAAATGAAGGCATTATCTTGTTTTCCAAATATATATATACATTAACACCCAGATACCTACACACATTCATATATATATATACACACACACATATGTGTATATATATATACACACACGTGTGAAAGGGATAAAAAAGGTAATTCCCATCAATTTTAGTGACAACTTCAGATTTCCTTTGGTGCTTTCAAATTCAATTTCAAAGCAGTAAGATGTTGTGTGATGTTGCTGAGTGAATAATAATTAAAAGAAAGCTAGCATGTGATGGATGCCATGGTATGTTTGTTCCCTGCGTTAGTCTAGACTAACAGTAACGTTAGTTTAAGCTGAGTTGTATGAGGGCACCTTAAACCCTCATGTAACTAAACCTAAAGACTCCTGCAGACCTTCAGTCAGGTTGTTTCCATGACACGCTGCAGTTACGGTGGCTGCCATACCTGAGTTAATGCAGGCATTTCTACAAAACACAGATTTGCTTGTCCTAGAGAAAGCGAGGGTATGGCCAGAAAAGCACTGCTGACACTTCTGTCCTTTCTAGAGAAATGTTATTTCAGGAACCAAAAGAAGAGCTCCACGCTAGTGGTCAAAGGTAGGAAGCCTACCACAGGGAGCCAGGCTCCTGAACACACCAAACTTCACAGACTGTGAACACCACTAGATAAAGAAGCAACTTCAAGCAGGTAGACAAGACACCTAAACCACTACTTTTAAACCAATTATACTGCTTCAAATGAAGGACAACATTTATCTTAGCTGTTTCTCTTCTCCACACTTTCGCTATTGTAAATCATGTTTGTTGGAAAGTTCCTGACAAGTGAACCTGGCCTAAAAATAGCACTGAAATACTATACGTTAGGAATTGGCTCTTCCTGTCAGTTAAAAGTTCAAAAATGGGACAGTGCTATATGGGGATGTAATTTTAGGCAAACACTGCACTGAAAACTGCAGGATTTCATTCAGGAAAGTACCCTTCCATCCCTCCTGCACTCTTCCCAAAAAAGACTCGCCAGAGTATTCCTCCTGTTTGGGAGGCAGTGAAGAGGTCTGCGTAGAACTTCTGGGCATTCTGCAGAAGCTGAGCACAGTAAAAATTCAGCTCTTTAACAGTTGTAGTTGCATTTCAGTATACAAACGAAATACTATCACCCTCCTCTCTTGTACTTCAGTTGCCCACACCGCCACGTGGCCTTCTTCAGTGTACTGCTTGGCCTTCCTATCTCTAGGTTAATAATTCATCTAGAAATGGAATTTTATCATTTACTTTTCTTAGCCACCAGAAACAAAAATAAAATTAAAAATATTTCGGCCTCAAAATTAGCTTGGAGAAAAAATCTTCAAATACTTTTTCCACATTTTTTTTCAAATTTCTTCCACGTTTAGAGCAGCTAGACACATGAAAATATCTTACCACACTGAACGGTTAGCACACTGATCAATACCTGGAAGCAAGCTTCACCAAATGTGAACATTTAGAAGCACTTGTAACTGGAACAGGAGATTCTTATGGAAAAGTGTGATTTTCTCAGGCATCTCCTGAGAAGACAATTCTTTTAATTAGTTGTGCAAACAGATAATTGCACATTGAGCTGTCCACTAACCATAAAATTATGTTTCATTATTATATAATATGGCAAACTCAGAACCACTTAGTAATTGGCGGGGGCGGGGGGAAGCTTAGAAAATGAATATCTAATTTTCAGGCTTAATTGAGCCTGTAAACTCTGAATATATTAAGCAATTTAAGGACAGATGAAAAATACACCCAAACAGATCCACATAGTATGAAATTATTTTTCAGGGATTAAGAGCACAGTGTAACCATGACCCCTGCCTTCATGCACAAAGTTGATATATGCTTTGCATGTTTAGCATCTGAGATACTTCTCAAGTATAAAGATTGTGAAGGGAAGCATTTATCATGCTTGCTGATTTCATAGCTTATTTTCAGTGTTTAAGGAAACACACCCTGAGTATAGCCCTCTTGAACCGAGCTGTAAGCTAACTGGCATTTGGAAGGATTTAGTACAGACTGATAATTTAGTTTATGGATGTAGATGTTTCTTTGATGTAGTCATGTACACATCATTCTTTTTCTCTGGGCACAGAAAGAATCGAGCACCAGAGAAATGGTGCCTTTGTTTGAAAAGCTCACGCTGGCTTCCACAAGGACTCCACCAGGTAAAGCTCCCTTGTTTGACTTTCTTCTGGGGCTCCTACTGCCCGTGAAGTTACTCCCCACAGCTAACACCACTGAACCCATTCCTACCTGTAATTAGACGCCCGTGACACTGCTCTGCCTCCGGCCTTCAGCACTCTGGTTTTCTGGGTTATTGCTCTGACCGGTTCAGAGGAGTTACTCCAAACATGAACTCAGCTGCTTTCTATACATATCTCGAGTGACAGGTGAGTACTTCACACCCTTTACTTCAATGAAGTCTTGTTCAATCTGTCACAACAATGCTTTAATAAATGTTAAATTGGTGACGGACACGTAGAAGCCAACTCATATTAACCACACTTTTCAAGCAAGGTAGTCAAAGCCTGTTGGAGTGATAACATTTTGAAAACATATCACTTAACATTTAATCACTCAGCTATCCATCAGCAAGGCAGAACCATCAGCCACTTTGCAAAGGAACTATAGCAAACCACTACAGCATGACTTAACTGTATGAGGCAGAAAGAATTTATAATTTGACCAGGGCCTCCTAAACATTTTCTGACACTGAAAAAAGGGCAGGCTGGTGTATAATTACCCACTGGAAGAACTTCTGTGTCCTCCTTTGATGCACAGGATATAGGACACAGCGCAAGGACAAGGCGCTGTTTTAGATGCATAACTGTGCTTTCCCCCTAAAACAGATTTCAAATACTTGGCATGTTTCAAATGTCATGGCTTAGTCTCATCACCAGTTTTTTGCTGCTATTATATTTTTATGTATGTATTTACTCCTCGTTTCATATACTTAAGTATCTCAGAGAAGGAGTGAAGCTCAAAGAACACACACTCTGCAAAAGTCACCACAGAACCCAATCCAACAAACATCATAGGAAAAAATTCTTTATGCTTTGGCCCCTTCTCTAAAAGGAAGTCCAAGACTCAGAGCTCTGACAGATGTTAGTACTCCATTCACATTTCACGTTCAAACCTGTACTTTGAAAATTTGTCTCAGCTTTGCCACAGGCTTCAGCAGCCAGATCTGGGCACAGCAGACCAGATAGAGTGGACACAAATATGCCCCATGTCTGGATTTCAGAACTGTCTGCCCCATATACTAGACACTGATGAAGTATCTGTGTTTTAGTTATCCTTTAACCACAAAGCCTATTCTTGTGGTTGCAATTAATACTGAGGAGGAGCAGGAATCTTTCTGTGCATCTAGGAGTCATTTTTCCAACCTGGCTTCTTAAAGAATGAAGGTGACGTGACAACACTTTGCTTGTTCGTGTGCACCCCACCATCACTTCTGAGCCCTCTGGCCAATTCTGAACAAATTTAATAGACTGGAAGACATTTCCAGTAAGTTGCATGGAAATAACAGTTAGGTAGTAGAAAACAGACATAAATATCTCCAGTGAGGATAGGATTGCAGCCTGAACTCAAATCTTATTAGACATTATGAACCTTATCTCATAGAGAGCAACTATGAATGTCCCAAGAATGGGAAATGCTTCATTCAGAACCTGCCCCTATTACAGGTCATTTATTGCAATGTGAGACAGAAACCATCATCAATTTGTAATGCTGCTCTCTGAGCTACTGATGTTTACCTGTCACTGAAAATCTTCTTATAAAGCCTATAGCATCATATGTGGTACTAGACTTTATAAGGGGAGCTGACTGCTTTAAAATGCTTATTGTAAATATTTCATATTGCTTTCAACCTGACAGCACAGTGACAGGGGATGCTACACATCTGGGATACCCTGGAGGGACAAAAATAAAGGATAGGTCTCACCCCAGTGCTGCCCTTTGAAGGGACCCTAGTTAGCCCAATAATGCTGTGGGACGATTGTGGTTAAATCCCAAGAGAGCTTTTGGAGTGTCATCCACAGGAGCCTTGCTGAAGTCATTAGTTCCAGCTGAGCACACAGGCACATAACTTTAGAAGGTCTGGCTGCTTTCAAGAAAAGACATTTCTGTCTAGTAACCGGAACAATGCACTCTGGAAACAGGAGAAAGCTGTCTTCATTTGTTTGGTGTCCAGGTAGGTGTGTCTTTTGGAGCTGCGGGATGGCATTGCACTCACAGCCTGTGAAAATGACAGGTTTCTGATTGCTAGGTAGCTGACAAATTCCCATAAAATACTAGGCAAAAGTTTTTCTCCTTCACAGGAGAGTCCTCTGAGGTCACTGTTCAGCAGCTCGAGACATGGCCTTCCTACAGGTGTTCACAGCATGCTAGACAGTTCCCAGGGACATACATAGAGCTCTCTCTTGGGAGGCTTTCCTAAAAACATCTAATCTAAACACCGGTACTGCTGTGCTTTTATGTGTATCTTTGTGTGTTCTGGCACCTGATAAAAATTCCATTATTTTCACTGAGTGAGCGTCACCTGGTGATACCGCAGCTTCCTCTGAGGAGGTGCTTTGGCAGAGTTCATCCTTAGGTTACATGTGGACTTTTTTTTTTTTTCCCAAAAAAAAACTCCAGGAAAGACATCTGAAAACCTCCAGTCTTGTGCATCTCATTTGGATTTCTTCCCACTACAGAAGGAACTAGCTGAAGCCCAGCTGTTCTCAGAGAAGTGACGGCTCAGCAGCTCAACTCCTGTTGTATACAGAACAGTAAAGCACTAAATGAATGCCAAGTATTGATGGAGCAGCTACAGGTTCATTGTTAGAAGGACCACTAGTGACTACTAAATGCCATCAGATGGTTAAGGATAGCCAGTCACAGTTTAATGGCTCCTCTTGGGGTCCTGGGAAAGTAGCTCATAAAAAGCATCAGAGGCCCACTACACTGCTTTTTAACTAGCCACAAAGGCATGTAACTGAGCATGCCAGAGCGTGGGCTCTCTGACACAAACAGATCTCTCTGAGCAAGACACACTTGCTGCAGCCTCTCTACGGGAGACAATAACTTCTTCTTCCTGGCTGCGTGGCCCTTGGTGTAGGTTAGATCGATGCTTTTTCTGCAGTCGCAATTGGGTCCTGCAAACTTACTGCAAGCTTCTAAAGACTTTATATACCCACATTCACCGCATGCAGGTTATCCAGCGAGAACCAACTGAATCTCTGTTGCTGAGCTGAGGTTCTGGCCTGTGGTGACAGGGCAGTGCTTCTCGGCTCAGCATGGGCCTCAGCGGAAAGACTCCACTTTCTCAATATTCAAATTTCTGTCTGTTTTTAAGAGATTTACTAAGCACGGTGACAATTTTGTAACGTAGAGTCAACCAAGATCATTTCTTGCATACTTTAAGCCTGTATTTAACTATAATTAAGCTGCAAAATTGTCCTGTTAATGGCATAGTGGACAGCGTGCGAGAGACAATGTTTTTAAAGAAATCTTTTGGCTCTTACCTATGCCTACTCAGCTTGGGACAATGGTGGAAGAAATAGTCATAGATCCATTCATGCCAGCGTACCACACAAGGCAGAAGCAGTACTTCTTTCTAATAGTAATGGAATAGTCCATCAAACCTCGCTTTGCAGCTGTTTTTGGTAGAGTATGAAAAAGGATGCTCGCTTCTGCAGATTTTATGATACTGACATGCTTCCCTACCACAAACCTTCAGATGTTGAACAGTTTGAGTTAAACCTGCATCCATGGCTTCCCAAGCACGAGGGAAGCCATCAGTGTACTCACTGAACGGGTGGTCATGGGCCTTAGTGACAGGAACAAAAGCAGCGATGTGCGTAGCACAGAACGAGCGTGTCCAACGGGTGGGCCTGTGCAAGAACCCAACCCAGTCCTGACCGGCTGTTTCTGGGTGAGCCAGCATCCCTCTCTCCTGGACTTGTGCTCCTTCAAGAGCAGAAGTCACTCTCTAGCCCTCAGTGTCCTGCTTGCCACCAGAGGGCATGTTATCACTGCACCGCTGTCACTCAGAATAACTCAGTTGGCTACTGAGAAGTCAACTGCTGGTTTTTCCTCTTCCTTTCTTTCTTTTCCTCAGAGTATCCAAAACAGGACACAAAAAACCCCAACTGTGCAATCATGGTCATACACGGTCAGTTTTACACTCTGGGTAAAGCACAAAGGACTGTCAAGAACACGTCCTTGTACATGCTGCTCACTAGAAAGCACAGACTGAAGGCAGGGTCCTTTCCAAGCTGGGAATTCTGAGAAACACTGCTAAGGTTGGAGGTGGTACCTGCTGAAGACTTCATCATAGCAAAGGGTGGTGAGAGCACATGTCAATGCAGAGGTTCCAAAAAGTCTCCTGTGAAATGCTCAGATTGCTCTTAGAGTTAGCATTGGGTCAGCACCTATAACCAAGTCCTCCATTTGGCTCAAGGGCTAAAAACATGTCTTAGGATCTAAGTCTAGACGGTTTGTGTCAAACGTTTTTTTTTCCTTCTCATCACTTGTATGCTCATATAAAAATCCCTAAAATTTATATACTAATTTCTTCACCTTCCAAGCAACACATCGAAGCCATTTTGCTCACACACATTTTTAGCTAAGACTTCCACGTTCTTAACTCATTAAAATGTAACTGCTCTTGTTCTCAGCTAGCTACAGCAGCTGAAAAACGTTCGATGATTATTTCAAACTATACTGACAGTACCAGGGCAAATAGGCTATTGCTGTGTATGAAAACGCATCACTTCTGTTTGGAAACTAATGCTAAAGAAGAGCTTAGAAACTACTTGGCTCTTTTTCAGACTTACAGTGGTGCCTCCTAAGATTATTTAGATAATGCCTTTATTCCTTCTATTCATAATGTTTTGGAGCATCGTGTGCTGCAGGCCAAAACGTTAAACTTACAATATATGTAAATATGAGTAATATTTCACCTGGATGACACGAGGAGTCCCTGAGACTTTGAGAGCCAGCCAGCCAGCCAGCACGCTGCACTGAGCTGCATGTGCAGATAAGGGACATTTTCTGTATTATTTGTGTGCAACTGGCAGTAATTTGGTGAGGAAAGATGTTTCTAAAATTATCTAGTTTTTAAAAGCTTTCCAGTATCAGCCCGTTTAATCAGCTCTGCTCCTGTGGTTTTTCGGACTAGCCAATGTTCACAGGAGGAAAAAAAAATGAAGGAAATATAAGAAGTATCTAACAAAAATAACTGAAAAGCAGTACAGTCTTGCACAGATCTGGATACTTACCTATAAGCAAGATTACTAAAGCATCTGTAATGTAATAACCAAACAGGAAAGGCTTCTGCCAGACTTCCACACCAACAGCACCGGTGAGCAGATAAGCTGCAATTAATACCTATAGACAAAGGAGAACATGTTTTCAACCTTTATTTCTAAAGGCACCAAATTTCATTTATCATCTTAATACAATGCAATAGTAAACAACAATATGTTATATTCTTTCTGTCTTCACTTTACAGGACCTTATGCTGCTATGCTAAAACAATGACTTCTAAGCAGTCACGCAGCTTCCAGAGTCACCAACAAAATTATTTTAAAGGTATGAAATAATGATAAGCAAGCAACATCCCTGCTAATGTGTACATCTGTTTGCATGTAGTACATATTACTGACTTACCTTTCCAAAACACCTAATTTCTAAATCCCTTCTCAATGCCAGGTCTCCCCACTGCACAGGCACATTCTTGTATTTGCATACAGACTTCAGAATTAGAAATGTGGTTATTTTTGCAGCTCAGTCCCCTGAACTGATCATACCAGAATAACTGAGAGGGGGGGGAAAATTAAACTCATCTAAAATAATCATAATTTTAAAAATCAATTCAATGTGAAGAAATAAAAAGAAGGGGGAGAGTTGAAGTCTTCCCTGATTTTTCATTTGTTTGACGGATAACATCATTACAGGACATGAAACATATAGTCAAATGTCATTAGGAGCAAAAGGACCCATACACAAGACTCCTAAGTCACTTACTGAAGTGTCACCAGTTTCAGTAAAGATGTAAATATAGTTTCTACTTTCTCTTCAGAGTTAATTTTACGACCCAGCTCAAGCCAGAAATTTTAATGCAGTCCTCTAGAGCTCCTACAGTGATAGCTTTCACACCCATTGCACTACTTGTAGCAGCACCACCTACAATTTATGGCACAAATTGGTGAAGTTTTACCATTTTAGGTGTGTCATGTGCAAATACAGTACTGAAGGTGACGCAGGGGCTTCCCAAATCCTTGTGCCTTTGATCCCACCTCCTCCAGGGACGCCGTTTTCCCTTAAAACCCATCTCCCGGCTTAGCCCAGGCCACCCAGCCCCTGCAGCCCCTTCTGCTGCTGGCACCCAGCTAGTGGGACTTCTGCCCTACTTGGGAGTTCTGCCCCACTCTCCCTCTAGGCTATTTTGTTCTCAGCTATTTAGTTTTGCTATAGGACTCATAAAGGGCTGTATGTTTCATGTTACATGTCTCAACCTCCTGAACTATTCTAGATTCCCATTAACAACGTATGGCAAAAAGTTACTAAATTATTAACTAAGCTAATTATAATGTTATTTAGAATGCATACTCATATATCCGTTCCCAGGTAACATTCAGTAACCTTCTTTTTTAATTCAATACAGCTTCTCACTCTGGGATGACAGGTATTTTACAGTTTTACTTCTATGATAGATATTACTGAGTTTTGTTTAGGTTTTTTAAATACTCTTTTTTTCCTATATTATGTTTTTTCTACATTTTTAACTTCAACAAACACATTTCCAGTTTTCCCAATTAAATTAATTGCTTTGGTTTCAAGGTGCACTGAAGATCCTTTTTCTAGACAACAGGCTGCTTAAGATGACAGATTAGTAGCAGAACACTGATGTCCATTAAATTCCCTATTACACTTGAATATCACCGTATTTGACTTCACTGACTTCTCCAAATTCAAGCTTCTTGCCCTGTCAGTACGTAACTTTTAAAGAGCTTTGCTTGAGTGAGGCATTGCAGAACTGGATGTTTGAATTCCCTCTGCAAGAGCAAGCAGCACAACAGATCTGCAACGGAGAAGAGCAGGCACTAGTATGAGAGTTACATCTTGGGCCACTGATGACAGTGAGTCAGGTACTGGTCTAAATGAAGGTCGTGTATAATGGGTTTTACAACCAACTACAACAGAGCTAACATTTGGCTTTCTGAAGAAATCGCATTATGTTATCCATAAGACATGACGGATGTACTCCTGGCCCCATCAAAGTTGATGGCAAAACTCCAGCTGGCTTTGAAGGAGCCTGAATTTACCCCTACACATTGAATTCTGAATAGACTTTTTTGGCAAGTGATTAAAGAGGAACTATTACCCATCATTACAGTCAGTACTTCTGGCAGCGCAGTCGTGAGTATCGCTGTCAGATGTCAGCACACCTCTAGGAACAGGAGCATGAGTGCAACGGGCTCTCTCAGAGGAACCCCCGGCTCTGGGATTTGGTGATGCAGCACTCACAGGTGAGACCGCCTCTTATTTAACAGATGTAGAGTATGAAAAAACACCCGTTGGCTTCCAGGTTTTGGTGTGTTGGTTTTTAAGGACTCATGACTTTGACTTCACTGAGGCAGTCTCAAAGACCTCCTTTAGAAAGACAGAAGGACAAGAAAATGGCCGTGTCCCTTGGTCTAAGCTATATTAACAAAAATTGAAGACTGTCAAAATTATCAGCCAAAAGCTGAATGTGTTTATCAGCTGTATAAACGTAGGACTTTTTAAAGGCACTGGTGGTAAAAAAATAATCATTAATATGTAGAGCAGTGTTTCTAAGTGCAACTGAATAATTCCACTTAAGAAAAGCCAGCCAAGTTCTTTATTCATCTCTCTGGCACCAAGTACTTCTCAGATACAAATCTAGTCGTTAGCAAGTAAAAATAATTACAACCTTCTGTAAAATGAGAAGTCCAACTTAAATAACCCACAAGTAAGGACCGTCTAGAAAGTCAGTGTCATCTGTATACAGTCTCAGGTTCCAACTCACTGCAGCATCTGACCAGGCACATTTTGGGCTTGCCAAAGCCTTATCTATGAGGGGGTAATAGTACTTAATGCAGGCAAAAGTCTCGAATGGTGTTAATATGCAAACCTTTGATGTGGCAGTCTGTGGCTGAACAGCAGGACAGCTGGCTTCTGAGCAGTGACGGCAGTCACCTTTCTCCCCTTGTAAAATCAGAATATTACTTCTTCAATGTGGCATCGGGAGAATTCTATGTAACCATAAGGAACACCTCAAAATCTTCTATCTTCTAGCCTTTTAGGTGTTCTCTAAAATACTCAGCTTTTAAAAATCACCAGCTCTTTCATGTCTTCCACTAAAGGCAGGTATAAGTTTTGTGATGAAAATGTCCTATACTGTATGTGTATGTACATACATTTTTTCCTCTCTAATGATTTACTATTTCTCTCTTACAAACAGGCACATTGAGTATGCTGTATGATGTAGTACACAGGTTCTCATCCTTTTTCAAAATATACTGGCTATGCTTTTACGTTCTTTATGATTCTACCAAAAAATGGCAATAATTTTACTGTAATATTCAATTTCACTAGCATATTCCAATAGCATTAGTTTTTTAAGTGTTGAAATACATTCCGTCAACATAGTGCTCCAACTGAACATTTAGAGAGCAAAGTAATTTAAAATACAAGGCTACATCTTTCCTCTGAAAATAATACGCTTGCCTAAAAAAGTAAAAACTGACAATTTCCTACAAGTCATTTCAATAGGAGTTAGCTTCGGTGTGATGTGTAATGTCTCCATTTTAATTTTTCTTCCTCAGTATTTTTTCTTTAAATAAAGAAAAGTGGCAAATTTAGCCTATAAAAATAGTTTCATATATGTCTTTAGAAGGCTATTTTGGATTAGGGCATGCAGTATATGGTAGGTAAACAGCTAAAGATTAATTAACCAAGAAAGGTTTGAATAGAATCATCATGAAGTGGTTAAGAATGAAGCAATATCTGCTGCAGAAAGAGCCTGTGCACTGCAGGTTCTTCTGTTTAAATGTCACACGGACACACTATGGGGTTACCCTCAGATAACCAAGTACTGAGTTTGGCTTCCAGCTGTGCAGGAGGCAGCTGGAAGCAGACACCGTGGCCTGGCCAGAGCTGCTTCCACACCACTATCCACTCTTTTACTTGAACCATTCCAGGGTGCTCCTACCTTTGGAACTAAATAATAATCAATATTATTTCTTCATACAAAAGTCTAAGCTTTCCACAGACACTCAAAGTAGAAAAACTCTGAAAGTTACTATCTTTTTACTCAAAATAAAGATTCTGAATCCTGTTAATGTGACCAAAGAACAACACCTTTGCATCTTCAATACAGACTACTTTTTTTTTTTTTTGCCCCTTAGGAGAGATAAAGTTTTTAAAGACATGATGTGCACTTGCACTGCTTGGGATTTCTCTGCAGGTTCCTGAAACACTGACTGCCACAGTGCTTCCCAGGAAAAGGTCATATAAAATATGTCAGCATGTATTTTGTGAACTGGTTCTCAAAAGGAAACCTGGTAACAACATTCAAAAAACCTCTTCCTCTATTTTGACTGAAAGGAAGTAGAAAAGTAAGTTCTACAATGGTTAAGTTACTACCTGTATCATATACTTCATTTATTCGTTTTCAAGGCAAGCAGAGTGTTCTCCCTGACTGTCCAAAGCCATCGGGCAGAACCACCTGGGAAAGCATCTCAAATGGGAAGCCTGGGGCTTTTGGTCCAAGCATCCATGACTTCAGGCATGACTGTGTATAGGATTTTTGTCATCCTCTCCTTACAGGGCTAGGGCAGGGCCAGGGAGAGCTGCCTGGTGCCTTTCACACTTGCTACTTGTGCTTTTGTGCTTTTTTTCCAGCTTGGCTTCTTGGCTGGGAAGAGTGAAAGGAAGGAGCCTGGAATCGTCTCGGTCATTCCAGCTCTCACACAGCTCTTATTTTCACTACTAAACTTTTATTTAAGAGTATAAAGGGTACTTATCCGTTAAGCTTAAGGCAGCATCGAAGTAAGCAGAGGTATCACTACATCATATTAAGGAAAAATGAACATTTTGTTTCCCTACTCTGAACTCAACTGCAGTGGCTTATGAAAAGCAACAGCGGGATTACTTTATGAGGGGAATGTTAAAATTTCCATGAGAAAAATATATTTTTAAACAATCCAGAGGACGTCTGTGAAAATTAACATATGGCAGGAAGCCTTTCTCAGGAAAGCTTTGTCTTTTTTGTCTCCAATAAACCTAATTTGCAGGTATTAGGTTTTTTTGGTTGGGCTTGTGAGAAGATATATCCAAGAACATAGCAAAGGTTTCTTTTTTAGTCTTCTCTTCAGCCCATGACTTTTGGGGGCTTGTGCTCACATGAAAGTGCATGAAAATTGTCTAGATGCTATGGTATAAAGAGGCTGCTCTCCCTGTGTCTTTGCCCACAGAGGCCTCAGCAGGAGGTAGCTCCTTGTGCTGGAGAGAGAAGAGCTTTCACTGCTGCAGATGCCTCCTCCTCGATTCTGGATCCACAAATGTAACAGTCCTCTGACCAAGCAGCTCTCAGACACGTTACAGCCATTTTTCAAGTTTACACACCACAGTTTCCTATAAATGGCTGTCTGCTGTAATCAAAGCTAATTGGAGTGCCAATTACAGCCCAGCTTGCATAATTAGGTTACCAATTCCGATGAGTCATCAAGTTGCAGAAAAAATGTGATCTGCCTAAGCCCCACAAATTTCTCTAACTATAATGAGGTATCTTTTCATGAGGAACAGCAGCTCTTTTTTATAGCACAATTAACACGGAGCCAGTGAGCGGGTTGTCTGTGTTTACACACAGTGGAGCTGACTCAGCAGCAGTGTGCTGGGAGCTACATGCCAGCTCAGCTTGCATTAAGGTCAACAGTTATCTATTCGCACACTTATATCCATTACTGTATTTCCTGAGCTCTGTGGTGATAACGAAGCCCAAAGCTCCTGGCTGCCATCGATTCTGAAAGCAGAAGCAGGGGACTGGACCACCTGAATGTCTGACATGCCAGCGCAACAGCATCACGTTGTCGCTGGTATTATTAAGGACAGAGCAGAAGGGCACAGGTGTGCAGCAATCCAGCTAGGAATCCCATGGAGGAAATAGTGAACTCAATGCCAGGAGTCAGTCTGAAAGCAGCCTGTGAGGGCTTCTGCACTCCCCTCCTCTGGATGAGACTATGGGAACATCTGGCAGACAAGTGATGGGGAAAAAACCAGCCAGGGGAACATTACCTTTCTTACTCATATCAGCCTTTTGCTAATGTCCCCTGTCCTCTCCTCCAAGCAGCTGGAGATGAAGAGCTACCTTTAATAGTGCACATATCACACAATGTTGCTTAATGGGTTTATGAAACAAAAACAAGGCAATGTTTGTAGGGGAATTAAGACCTTTTACTAGACTAGTTAGTACAACTGGAAAAAAACACGCTATGTACTTTCCAGCGTGTGTGAAATGTAGTTTGGACTAATGGAAAGAAATACTACTTTGACCTATAAATCCTGTCTTGTCCTTGTTCATAGGCAACCACAACTACAAAAGCTAATTTTTACAGATGGGAAAAGTGACACACAGACATTTCAACAGTGCAATCTTCCACTGCTCTTGAGGATTGTACTGCATAGCATCAAAACATCCTTATATTTATATGCTTATCTTTTTGACTGTAGGCAGATCATCACAGAAGTTACTAGAAAGCGAGCACGCAGGACAGCAATTCAGCATCAGAGGGGAACAGGAAACAGCACTTGTTAGCACCTTGCATCCAAGTTAATCAAAGCAGTTTACAAACTTCACTGAAATTCAGCCTCACCACAAATCTGTCAGGCAGGGAAATGTTATTGCTGTGATTTCCCAGATGGGAAAGCAGTGACAGGGACATAGGTCACTAAAAGGCACTGACCGAGTTAACAGTACTGCTCTGCTAGTTGATACCCACTCCTGCATTTAATCACTAATCCAATTCGGATGCTGTAGCAATCCAAAAGACCTTTCTGAATATTCACACGTATATCCACAGTGATCATCTGAGCAACAAGTGAAACTGGTTTGAATATCGCTGTTCCTCTCCTGCTGGAAGAACTTCACTAAGAAGCCTTATACAGACATGGCTGAAACTTGCAGACCAGCTGGCTGCCTAATGTGTTAGTCCTGAGCCAAGTTCTTCTCCCAGAACCTATTTTCTAGGGGACAAAACAGATGTACCACAGCTGGACCACCACCTCTGAGTTGTTCTCAAACCACTGGATTCTGATTATGTTTACAGCAACACATCTGCAGCCATTAATTCTAATATTATATTCCCATTAAAACACGTATTTGAATATTTGTCAAACTTCTTTTCAATTATGTATATTTGGCTGTACCTTTCATCTCATGCCTGTGACAGGAACCTCAGAAGACTGGGACTGTGCTCTTCAGGCTGCAAGAGCCTGGCTATCTGAGAAATTGATAAACCATCCCAGAAATCCCAGCACTGGGCCCTTGCCAGGCCAATGAACTTGTTGCTCCCACTACTTATTTGTGCACTGAAGCCACTGCTCTCTGTGGTGCCTTGGGCATTTTTCTGAAGAGGTCCACCTCAAGATAGAGCTGCAAGCCAGTCAAGAACTAAGTTGGGGACTGGCTGCGGGCAGATACAGAATTCACGTTACGAAAGCCATTCCCAAAGAGGAAACCTCTAATGATATGAACTTGACTTTTTTTCAAGGGTAAAACTCACTTGACAACGGTTAGTGCTCACTGTATAGGTACAATGCGATTTCCATTACCACATTTGATAGAAGAGGTGGTAGAATTGAGAAGGTCTAGGGATGACTGTATAATTACTGTTAATAAATATTACTTTGACTAATTCACAACATGCCTCAGAACCTACTGTTGGTGGGAAAATTGCTTATGACTTCAGATAGCATAATAATTTTTGTTAATACCACAAATCAAATGCAGTTAAATGACATTCTCATGGGCACTCTCTGACTGCTAGGCTTGCTGCAAAGCCTTTTTTTCCTGCAAGGCAATGAATCTCTGATGCTGACAATTTGCTCCAGAGCATCCCTTCTTTGCAAATGCAGGAAATATTTCTGAATTACTTTTAGAGTTATGCTATCTCATATTCAAAATCTTGGCCAAATAGATTTGCCTTGAGCTCTACTTTTTTATTCCTATAATATTATGAAAACACTAACATAGTTAAAAAACCAAAACCAAATCAGGAATGATAAATACTTACCACTTGGCTTATATCATATCCCCAAGGAAGAAAAAGAACTCCTGTGTTATATTTCTCCCAGTGTGAACACATAAAGTTAAACAATACAATGCTTAAATATATATACATTGTATATACAGAAACTCCAGTCTTCCCATTGTCTCGGGAACAGACAGAAAAAAAAGAAAGGACAAAAATGGAGGTAGCCCAGCTATCCAGCCCATGGTCAAATAATTCTCCCAAAGGAGTACTGGACTGAGTCCTTCGAGCATGTTTTCCATCTATGGAGTCTAGAAGGATTGGGAAAGGAAAAGAAATAAAGAATTAGAGCACAGCAAAAGGAGTAACTTTCTTCACATACACTTCACTACTGCCCTATGTAACATATGGGAAAACACGCCGATAACAGCAAACTGAAGCACAGCAGTCCCTACAACACTGACATGTTAGAATTGTTCGTAAAATAATTACTTCAGTTATCAAATAATTTTTATGTCCTTACCTCAGCTCTTAAACTAAATGCTTACAAGCTTCAGAAAGACATTCATAATTACTTCTCCCTAGTGGTCTTTAAACTCTTTTAGGCCAGTCCCTGTAATCAGTTTCTCAATGAAAATGCTAAAAAAGGTCCATAGGGCTTCTTCTCCATCCATTGGTGTTGTGGACCCTCTGAGACTTCAGACCGCTTGTGGAGTAGATTCACTAAGGCATTGAGGTTGCCTGATACTAAATGCCTCAACGACTGGCAGTTACATAGCAGTATCATGGAGTAAATTTTTAAAAATTGGTTTATGTGTGTGCCTACGTAAGGTATTTTAAAGAGTCTTTCAGTTGAAACAGGAGCCAGCAGTGTGCACAGGTGGCCAAGAAGGCCAACAGTATCCTGGTTTGTATCAGAAATAGTGTGGCCAGCAGGACTAGGGAAGTGATCGTGCCCCTGTACTTGGCCCTTGTGAGGCCACACCTCAAGTACTGGGTTCTGTTTTGGGCCCTTCACTACAAGAAGGACTCTGAGGTGCTGGAGCGTGTCCAGAGAAGGGCAATGAAGCTAGTAAAGGGTCTAGAGCACAAGTCTTATGAGGAGCGGCTGAGGGAACTGGGATTGTTGAGCCTGAAGAAAAGGAGGCTCAGAGGAACCCTTCTTGCTCTCTACAACTACCTGAAAGGAGGTTGTAGCAAGGTGGGAGTCAGTCTCTTCTCCCAAGTAGCAAGTGACAGAATGAGAGGAAATGGCCTCAAGCTGTGCCAGGGGAGGTTTAGGTTGGATATTAGGAAAAAATTTATTCACTGAAAGGGTTGTCAAGCCCTGGAACAAGCTACCAGGGAAGTGCTGGAGTCACCATCCCTGGAGGTACTGAAAAGGCCTGTAGATGTGGTGCTTAGGGATATGGTTTAGTGGTGGACTTGGCAGTGTTAGGTTTTCTGTTGAACTCGATCTTAAAGGTCTTTTCTGACCTAAATGATTATATGATTCTGAGAATACCTTACTGTTAAGGTGAGTTATGTGTTGATCACTTAATATCTAAGTGCTTGAAAGATGCCCCAAAACTATACTGGATCACACTCTGAGGACGCAGTTGACAGTACGGTTCGAGTCAATTAGAGAGTTCACTGCTGTTGAACGGGGCAGGACCTGCAGCCTGCTCAGCTGGTGGAAAGACAGCAAATATTATGTTTTCTTCTGGGTCACTGAACAGAACTGGGACTGTGAATGGTACAAAAAGCAAGGGAAATGGCGCAAGGGAGGGGTGGAGAGTGCAGAGAGCAGGAGGAGGAAGGGGGTCTAGCAGCTGTAACCTTTCTTAGTTGTATTGTCAAACCGTACCCTTACTCTCTTCTCTGAGACTGTGCTGGTGAGAAATAGAAATACTTTCTTCTTAAAGTTAAGTATAAATAGGCAAGATGAACCTTTTCGGAAAAAGTACACAGAACAAACCTTACGGATGACTTTTTAGCCTGAATCTCAAAATAACATGGCTATTTTTTTCTTTTCAATGTTACTTGGAAGGTACTATAGCTAACCATTATTAGCTATTAATAGCATTAGTAACCCAAAACTGAGTGAAGATACAACTCAGCAGAGTGAGACCAAAGACTCCACAGCTGCTGTAGATCATATGCTACTTACTTCTCCAGATTACTTGGCAGCTCTCTGAGTTTTGTTTAATGTAAATATGCTTCAGGGATCTAAACCAGGAAAATAGGAGATTTCATTTTGTACAGATTTTAGACTATCTCCCTACTGAAATACCTAAACAGCTGTGAGCTATCCTCCACTCAAATACAAATCTATTGAGACAGTTCTCACAACCCTAAAAATTAAAGATCTCATAGAGGATTCAAATATGGCTTGCCCCCTTCTAGAGCCGCATTCTGTCTCCATTAACATTACCATCGAATTGTGAGCATTTTACTGAAACGTGCAGAAAGAAAACCATGTAAGCTTGAGGTTACTTGAATAGTGTTGCTGTACGTGTAGAAATTCTTCAGTCTGTTAAAGGCTTCTTCTGAAACGTAACTAGCAAGTAAGTGTCCCTAGATAGTTTACAGTCTTTCACATTTCAAGAACATCTATCCCAAATCAGACACAATTCAGTTATACGGGTAATACTATTTAAAAATGAGAATGATAGATTTTTCTGTTCGTAAATCATTTTAGGTTGTCACAAAAAATATTCACATTAGATACAAAATATGTACGTCACAGTGAAAGAGTGAGTTTAATTTTGCAGGAACTAATTGTAATAGGCATGAAAAAATATAGGAACTGTACAAGACATACACAAAATTGGATTTTCACAAGTCTTTACCCACATTTTCCATGTGGCTTCACTAGCTTTTTAAAAGGCTGAAAGTATTTCTGTTTTATGTTTCAGCTTGAAGTCATTCACTTCAACAATGGTGTATGTTCAATAGTGGACATACACTGTCCCACATTTCCATTGTTTTAGAATTCTTATATTATGATTTTCTCTCATAAAGCTTCATAAATCTTCAGTTTTATTGAAGTTTATATAACTTTTAAATGGTGGAATTCAAAGTACCAGCAAAGAGCACTCCATTTCACAGAAAGGGAGAACGTACCAAACCACCTTAACACAGGGGAAAAAAAAAAAAAAAGAGCAGCATGCTAGGGAATTTGGAGAGAGTAACTGTGTCATTAAAAAGAAGCTGAGAGAGAATAAAGCTGCATATTTGCTTAGTTATTATGGCTCTTTGCAGTCTTCCAAAGGGAAAACTTTGGCCATGCGGAATTAAATCTGAGACTAAATATTTCATGAAGTGGCTTGGACAGCAGACATAAAAATCTATATACATCATATACATCAGTTTGTTATAGCTTTGACTGTCAACATCATATTCCTTGTTTTCCAAGCATTAGGAACTATAGGCCTCACTGGCAAATAACATCTACATTAAGAACTCAGAAGCTGAATTTCCCTTGAGCTTTCTGGGGTGTCAAACACTAACAGCTCCAATATGTAATTCCTATTTATGAAACAATAGCCACTTCGTTAAATTCCATACAATTATATAAAGAAACTGCTGCTTCTGCTAATGATTACAGAACTCTGCTAAGGAACTCTGGTAGTCAGCTTCAAGAGATGGTTCTCCCCATTATTTTTATGGTACAAATACGAAGAAATTCTGAACAAAATAATGCTGGCATAAATGCACCACTTGAATCGAAATGTCAAGGCATTTACAATGGAGAAGGAGATGTCTGCACAAGGGGACATCCCCAGGTTAATCACGATGGCTCTGCATGCATGGGTCTGATACCAAAAAGTGGCCAGCATCTTTGCACAGCACTGCAGTATACATCTAGAACACATTATTTTTATCTAACCTGGTTATCTTAAGCATGGCACATGTATGGCCACTCTGCAATGCAGGGCCTTATGAGAACCAGCTCAAAAGAGAGGGTACTGTGGTAAATGGTACATTTACACAGCACAGTGCAGTCCATGTAAAGATGCTACCTTGCATGCCCCCCAGAATAACCTTGTTGCAGCTCATTGTAGAGAGACTAGTTTGGAATGGGTTCGGTTTGGAAGAGAAAGCAAAAGAGCCATGCTACTGTGGATCTCACTCCCGGGTCTGCATCAGTTCAGCTCAACGTCTTCACACCACTGCACAGCAAGGTGCAGTATACCTAAGAATACGGTCATGGTATGATATAAAAAGTAAAAATAGGATATGAAACCAAACCTGAGGTGTAGATGTTATGGGAGAAAATCAGCAATAGGAAAGAAAAACAATAATACCCATGTCCAGAAGCAGCTCAGGTCTGTCACCTCATTCATACCATCTCTCCCGACACATTCCACTAGCCCTGAAGTGCCTAACAGTTTAAAACACAATACTGCACTCATTTTCCTTTTTCTCCACTTTGCCCTTTATTTTCCCTGTCTTTGAAAGCACCCTCTGCTAACACCAGTGTCAGGGAGCTTCTCAGAGTGTCATCATCTGGGACCAAAGATTTTTATGAATCTCAACAGCAATGACTGCTGCTACATAATGATTTCCATTGTTCCTCTAAAACAATTTGAACTTTCAAGAGGAATAAGAGCTACAGTTATAGAAACTCTAATATAGAATTAAAAATGCTGTTTGGGGCTTTTTAAATCTTATGGATGGTTTTTGGTGTGGGTATTTTTTTAACCTCAAAGAACCGTTTTGGAGAGAGATCCATAATTTAGCCATGATGCCTCTTCACCTTAATATCAGCACTAGTGACCTAGTTGATAAAATGCTATGAAGACATCAGATGTGTAAATTATTTCATGGTACTTTACCTAAAGCGTAAGCACAGAAGGTGGTAAAAGCACTGAACATCCACACCCAGGTGGGAACAAGTCCTGGACTGGTACCTGAAATAAATTGGGAAAGGAGTCAGTGTAACAGTGGTTAACATCAAAGGAATCCACCGAGCTATGCATACACATGCAAACAAGCTGTCACTGATTAGCCCGCTACATCAAACAGATTTAAACAGCTGGTTTTGACCTTAAGTCACCAATGAGCTCTATCAAAGAAGCAGTGAGCAGGCTTGAATGTGTTTACACTATAGAGAAGATAAAGTAGAGGGTTTTTTGGTCCTGAAATTAGTATTGCACCAAATAACTATAGTAACTAGGCAAAAAAATTCACAGGTCACGGAAAGACTATCCACCTCCAAATTAGTTAGTGCTTATGTAGTATTTAAAGACAATTAAAAAGTTGTTTTGAAGCATGATCATTATTAGCAGCACCAATGTGGGGTTTGTGTAGCACTTTTCCCATATAGATCTGAACAGGAAATTTTTGTCCTTAGACTAGGACAGATATTAGGACCCTTGAAAAAAAGGAAAAGAAAGTTGAATCAGACAGAACCCAGGGTTCTGTTATTGTTCTGCCGATAGCAATAACCCAAGGCTATTGTTGCTCTTTTAAAGAAATCAATCCTTTTTCCAAAGAGTGTTCTATTTAACTTAAACATGATCCAACAAGGACTGCACGAGAACTATGCAAAGCCCTCCCAGTTTTTCTGGGAACCAGCACCGAACACAGGGAACACTTGCACACAGAGGTGTGTTTTTGCTGAATGGGGAGATGCCAGAGTCCAAAGCACTGCCCTGGCCACCTTTCTCTCAATGCCTCATCTTGCCACTCTGAAAGAAAAGAGGATAATTCTTGACTCCTTGCTCCAAATTTTCAAACTGTAGAATGAAAACCAGCTGTCCAGGAAATTAAATCTTTTATTTCTGATCCTAGGTATGGGTTTGATACATGATACTCCAAAGGCTCATTAGGTTGCCTGAACGTTTTCAATCAGTTGAGAAATGATAGGCACCGTTCTCATGTGAAATCGAGAAGAGGCTTGCAAGCTACACCTAGAGGTCTCAACTCCAACAGACCCACTCACCACTTCAAATGTCTTCAAGTTCAGTGTGTATCTACCGGGAATGTGTCAAAATTATCCCATTAAAAGATGTGCGCTGGATGTTCTTTTATTACAGAATTTAGTAAATATCAGTGACATTGATACAAAACCACATGTTGAAGGATGAGGCCAGATAAACATGCTAGTCCTGAAAACTTAATGCTCCTAAAGAAATCCTTTTGAACCAAAGTGGCTACCAAGCATCCCTGCCTCTAGAATTGTGATAAATGTACAAAAGCTCCCATCAAAGGATACCTCCTCAACCTAACCACAGGCATAAGAAATTAAAGGCAGCAAAAGACCCGCAGTGTAACTGTTTCAGGAAATAAAACTGTTAAGCCTTCACCAAATTGCCTAGTTTAAAGAAAAGCAAAGATTTTAATATATTAATCTCCTGGGAGATGGTTGCTACTTTCTGTGCGCTCTGACAGCTGTTCTGAGAAGCCCAGAAGTGAACAAACACTATGCTCAGGAGCAATCAGCTCCAAAAAGCTTTTCACTTGATCTGCCATGAAGAGAAAATATGGACTTGGACTTCAAAAGTCTTAATTTCAAGAAACTTTTATGTAGAAACTATTTCTTCTTTGTCTAGAAGCAGTCTTAAATATGGGGGAAGTATGGAGTAATGAAAGGGAAATTAACTCATTCAGGCATCGATTTAGGTATTAGGAAATTTGAAATTAATTAAAATTTTATGAAGAACATCAGGAGGTTTTTGGGCTGTGTATACACTGGAATGCACTTTAAATAAAATGAGATATCATCATAAAGTTCAAGCAGTGTATGCTGAAACCCTTATTTAGGGATGAAATTAAGTAAGTTTTTTTCAATAAAATTATATACTCATGGAGCCTCGTTAAGGGAATGAGTGGAAGATTCACGTATCTGACACCTCCCTGCATCATTCAGAAGTACGACATAAGCAGCTCACTAATTCTGAAAATCTACAACATCAGGATATTTACCTGAGGCAGTGTAGTCCCAGTCATAAAAAGATATTAGAAAATAATTAAATAAAATCATGATAAATCCAGAGAATGTTAACAGGTTGGGAGCAATCCACAAAGGCACTATCTGTTAAAAAAGAAAGAAAATAAAACTAAGAAAAATTGTATTTCAAATTGTAAGTCCTATTTTAATTAAATATTTTATATTTTTAATCAGGAAATGAGAAGCCTGCATATGACAGCAGCAACGTTCAGATTTGTGCATATTTTCCCATTTTCAAATTAAAACACAGTTTCCACCTCTGACATTTATTTTCAACTGCAATCCTTTTGCCTGGTCTTGGTGACTGCAGTCAAAATATCATTTCAAAATACTGTATTTCCTATGTTACACATTATCCTTATTTTCCCAGCCACCAAGGAAAGCTGCTCATGATTGTGCGCGTCACAACTGAAAGAAGACTGCAGCACCCCAGTGTGGTAATTCAGCATCCACGTGGCAGGTTTTTCTAAGCATTCTATTCCCACGCTATAACGAGGAAATTTCCTCTTCTAAAATACGCCAATAATTTGTAACTCAGAATATCCACAAAACTGGACACTGAGTGCACTCCGCTTTCCGATTCAGAACATCTCCCTGTTACAAGCAGGTCCTTGCTCCTCTAGATAGTAACTTTCTGCAGGGTCTCCCTCCTTAGTCATAAATTATAAATACTCCATTAATTCATTTGACTTTGTAGAGTGCTGAAAAGGACTCTCTGTTTTCACTGACGCCTCTAATTCTTTGTCCCATTAATCGGTCTTTGTTATTCCTCCCCTGAGGCTTTAGGGTATTCCTTACGCTGCACCAGGGCTCATTTTGGTAGCACTCTTCCCAAGTAACACAGTTTCTCCAGAATATTTTCAGGTAAATTTTTCAACATCATTCTTAGAACGTATTTTCAGAAATACAAAGTAACAACCACTACCATCATTCAAACACAGCATCAATATATTCAAAATATAAAAATATGGGGGGCTTATAATCAAATTCTTTGGGGTGTCTAAGGGCTGAAAATATATATAAAGTACTTCGACACTGTAAATTATTACAAAACAACATTAAAGAAAAAGAAGTTAAATAAAAATAAGCTAATAATCATTTTGAAATCAAATGTTTTGTTTATTTCTTTGGGCTAGGTAGATGGACAGATGAATGCATAGTAATTTATATATATCTTTACATTTCCTCTATGCTATTACTAAAAGAAAAATTTGCATACAAAATCTGAATGCTTGGACTGATTAATTATTCTAGCTAGATCCTCTTTTTCTACTACAGAACAATTAATATTACTCAGGAGAAATTGTGCAGCTGATGTTGCACAGTGTAAATTTTCAAAAACCAGATTAAAATTCCTGAATATTTTTTCAGTTATCTTTCTGAGGTTGTTTTCTTTAATAACACTGGAAAAATATGAAATCGGATAGTTGCTTCCCTTATTTATGACCAAGATTTTATCCCTTATTTTAAAATACTGTATGTCAGCTCTTACAGTATTTAAAATGCATAACGGAATGCATACAACTACAATAAAGAAAATGTAATATATCGATCATTCTGACTCTTCAAAAGCCTAATTCTAAATCCCTAAGAACGTGGGACAGCAAATGTTCCCTGAAGCTCCTTCAGGAGAACACCTAAGGAGGAACCCTTCACTGCACGGTCCCCACTTACACTGACCCCAAGCTCAGCTTGCAGTGACATCAGCACATCTCCTAATTTTGCTACCTGGGGATGCAGAAACCTTGTAAGATGGAGGCTTGGTATGAATCGCCTGCTGTGGAATTTAGCTGATGTCTATGACCTTACATGAAGTAGGAAGGATAGATGCGGAAGAAATTCCAGATTGGTCTCTTAATCTAAAACATAGATCAAAATAGTGCGTTAAGACAAGCTGAGGATGAACCGCTTGCATGGATATGCAGATGTCATCCAATGAATTGCTTTAAAATTAATGATTACTCCTTTATGATTCATAGTAATTGTTGACAATTAAATAAAGCGGGCCACCATAAATGCCTGCTTTCTAATTAGGCTCATCATTCTAAGTAGTTACAATGCCATTATTAAGTTATTCCAGGAAATAATTGATGCTTACCCAGTGCAAACATGAAGATGTTATTTTAACCCACTTTCTTGCTAACATCATGTATTTTAAGCAGGAAACCATCAAGTACTTGCAGTCCCTTTGGCTAGTAGACCCACAGTTACAGGAGATCTCAGGAAAACAGCTTCTCCTGCAGCTAAACTCCTAAGCATGCTCTTTTGATCCTTACTGAACCTAATCTGTCTAGGTATTTGGAACGTATTCCAGCTGCAAAGGCCCTTTTGTTACATTTACTGCCCCTTATTCTTTTGGTTGGCATTACTCTACCATCACCCTATCTCACAATTAAAAAATGACAGGGTGTTAAAGGTGAACTTCTTACACATTTTGGAAAAATACAGCCTGAATTTACTAGGATCCTATGGAAGGATATGTTGAAATTTTTATTATCTAATTAACAGACAGTAGAAGTCTACTACATCAATGCGCTACATGATTAATACAACTGGAGCTGCCACTGGGGACAATCACGTCCGCTCTCTAGCAAAACCATTGTATGCTTGAACCTTTCAAAAAACTTCTAGTTCCATGAAATACTAACTGATTTCTGTTTTAACAGGTCTACAGCCATTCACGCTAAAAGCCTCAATAAAAACAGCAAATGTTTTAATATAATCAACTGTCTGTTTGGATAATAAACAGTAAAGTACACTTATTTATAGAAAGCTCTGCTCAAATTTGAAATATCCCTTAACTAAGTCACTTGAGACCACTAAAATTCGACTCATGCCCAATTCTAGTGATAAAATCACAGCTCCTAAAGGCAACAGAGTGGGGGTTAACTGACTTCAGCGGAGCTGGCACACACCTGTGTACCCCAGTGGGATTTCCTCCCTTTTCTCTCATTGTCTGCACAAATGTGATTCCTCATGAATACAAAAGAGGAGAAATATTCAGTTTGTGTGGTAGCTAAGTAATACTACCCACTATCAGTCAGAGAGCGCATGATCGTGCTTTATTATATAATACAAATCTTAACTAAACCGACGCGGCATTGAATTAATTGAAGATTAAATACCTGTAGTTGCATAATCAGAATAGTTTTAGATAACACACAGAGAAAATCATTGCTCTGCAGTTTCCCATAGGTGTTACAATAGTTTCATACAACATGGAAAAGCTCCCATGGACAGGAGCATCTCAGAGTACTTCAAGCCCATTATAGAATTCAGCCATGAAACATTAACCTTCACTTTCTGCCTCCGCACCAAAATCAACAAGTTTCTGAAGCACATACATAAAATCACACTCAGACTGCCACAGGGACAGGATACAGCACATAAGGAAGGTGTCCTTGGAAGAGGAAAGAGAGGAAGGTAATGCTCAGGATTTTCAAGTGAATTCCTAATTCAATGCACAAATTCTTTGCTTTCCTAACGTCTCCATCACAGGTAAATAAGATGGGTTACGACAACGTGTTCTCATCTTACATATGTCAACATCCCAGCAAATAAATTCCCACATCATCTCTAACATCAGGCTCTTCTTAATTTCTCATAACATAGGAAATACATCATACAATGAATGATAATGTCTCAAAACATAGCAAACACATCTTCCAATGAATTCCGTGTTACGGAATATAGAGAAACTTGTGTTACAATCAGACCAAGGTGACATATGAAAGGCCAGACCCAAATCCCAGGGCTGTGTTCTTACAGATTATTTTTTTTTCTTTTGCTTGCCGTTGTAGATTTTAGGTTGGTGTGTGTTTGTTTTCTTTAACTCCTCCAGAATCTGGTAAAAATAGTCCTTGTAGAATGTTTATTTTCATCAGATTAGAAACTAAAAGATAATTGATTCATATCTGCAAATGGATGTATTAGGATGTCTGAACTGAGAGAAATTATTTCTCCCAGTCATCAAGAAGCACATTTGTACTGCCCCATCCTCAGTGAATATATTAGATGTAATATATTACATGTTTCTTCTTCTTCTTAAAAAAACCCACCAGCTTTACCGTATCCCCCTATTGCAATGCACCGTTCTATTTAAATATAAATAAGATGACATAGTGTAAAATGTAAACTCAATATTATATTCTAGATCACAGAATATTATAGTCAAAAGCACACTCATGGCTCTGTTACAATGCTTAGAACTGGTACAAGCTTCAAAAGAACATCAGTGATGAGTAAATGCATTCAAGGCTTCTACTTCTAAAAATAAGACTTGATCACATTTACTATGATACTAGTGCTTTACCTACACTAGAGAAAAAGTGGGTTTTTTGGTGAGCAGAATTTTCTCGGACTGATTTTGGGACAATGGTTACTGCCACACCTGGTTTCAGTATCTAGACAGGAACAAAACCACTCTCTCCACTTCTGTTCCTACTAATAATTTACAAATAGTTAAATTTTGGGCAGTAAGTTTGGTGCTCCCCTAGTTCTCCTTTTTATCTCTAGGAGTAACCAAGACAACTCTGCTGCAATCTCCATGACACTGCTCCCCTCCGCAGCTGTGCATGCCCGCTCCTCTGCAGGGCTCTGACTTCATCTGGCAGCATCTTTCAACGTTTAGAACAAAACATTAATGCTCTACAAAAGCTGACAGCAATAGAATTCCCCTTTATATCCTTGTGATGCATCACTGAGAATTATCCTGTAAAGTCCCTGCACCAAAAGGCAAAGCAGAACATGCATTGCTCTATCTTCAGGGTTCAAACCAACTCCAATGCCAGCACCCACTCCTGTCTTTGGCCCTGTATTCAGATCTCCCAGCTTTTGAAATAGGTTTTCAGATCTGCTTTGTGTTCTCATCCAGCAAGAAGTGAACAAAATCATGGTCACCTAAAATTTAAGGAGGTTTAAAAAATCTAGAGGTCACATTTCTTACAGGATCTATCACCCTGTGCTATGTGTGGACAGTCAAGAATGTCACTTTTGTTCTGGGAAAACCCTGCAACCATTAGAACTTATCTCCGAAGGAAGTTTTTTGCTGATAATATTCTCTCTTGAATTTGATAGCAGATGAATAGCCATGGATCTCCTAAAGCAAAGTGCAAGTGCACAGTAAAACCTCTGCTCATCTCCCGTGCCGGACTCCAGAGTACTGGGGGGGCTTTTCTGCCTCATTGTTCTCCTCAATACTATGATGGGAATGAAAACAAAGTCTCTGAACTGAATTATTGAATTCAGTTTCACATCTTTGAATTGCTTTTTCTCTCATACCATGTTCAGGTTGCTTCTTAATTCTTGTTAGGTCATATAAACACTTTCATGACATTACAATGAGGATATGAACAAGATATGATTTTCCTGCTATTTCAAGCATAAGCAATATTTGAATTATAGAACGCAAAGATGGCAGATCCAGCAGCACTCTGACCACACACATCCTTTTTTGTTTGTATAAAGGTTTGTTTTCAAGTCTGCTCCAATCTAAAGATTTCCCATAAAGAGGCAGAGGCAGAAGCCATTGCTTCCTTGGAGATCAATGAAGTTCAGATTTATTTGAGATACAGCCCTTTTTTTTTTTTGGCCAACAACAGCAAAACTAATAGTGAGCGGTTTTATTTTTAAAAACTGCAGATCATAATGCATTCAAGAGATGCCATCTTCCAATCGTTATGGTGATCATGGTAACCGCTCTCATTTTCAGTTTCTTAGAGAAATGCCTCGCTCCCTCGAGCAAGTACCCTTGGGAGAAAATGAGACAGCACTTGCATAAAAACATGTGCACAGCACAGCGATAAAGCCACGCTGTTGTTAGGCAGCATATGCCGCACAGAAATAATCTGTACGGAGTAAACCCTTCAATGTCTGCAAAGCTGTTTAATGAAAGATGTAATAATGAAAGGTGTAAAAAAGAAACAGATACCTTTCCTATAGCGATCAGAAAAAAAAACCCCAACCTTGTTTTTCTTCAAAAACCCACCCTAATGTCCAAACATAGTCATCTTAAAATATAGCTATATATCCTGTAACATTTGTTTTCATCTATACAGATGTCTTAACCTTTATTAATCAATATGCATTTTAAAATGAAAACGCATGCTGTATTGAAAAGAAATTCTTACATTATCATGTGATATTTCTATTAAATAAAATTCTTACCTTAATAATTCTGTTCCAGATGGGCTGCATAATATACACTGATAAAGGATTTGTATCCACAGCACTGTACTATGAGGAAAAAAGCAAATATGTTACACAAAGCACTGAACAATGCCTATTTTTCCATCAGCGTGTATCCTTCAGTATCTAAAAATCACTCTGAGGGTGACTGGTGTAAATAGATAGTGCATATAGAATATGGTCATAAGTGAGATATTATCTTGCAGCAATACACAGCTTCTGACATAGTTACACAGTTTCATTTGCACTATGCTAATTAATGTAAAGTGATGTTGCTACAAAAATAATCTCTAAAATAGCACAGTTCATTACCATGACAAAATTTCCCTATTGCACAGACTTATAAAAATACTATATGTGTTTTATAAATTCCAATAAACACGTATCTGTGTCTTTTGCAAACAAAATATTTCAGAGGTCCGAGCCCATCCTGAATTGCGGTTGTCTGCCTTCTCCTTGGAGGAGAGTTTATCCTGCCTTGAGACTGCAGAAGACAGAACAATCTGCAGAAGAATGATCTTCATGGATAATACCACCTTCAACTACGTTCTTGAGCCCTGGTGGGCCCATGGTGAAGAAGCTGGTCATCACTGGGGTGGCACAGGTAATTCTTTCAGAAATTCTTAGACTTTGGAAGTGCATATGTGGCTCATGTTGTTAGCATGATGCGTATGACTCACATAAGGATTCAGATATATCTATATACAGCATTGTCCAAACACTGTGTACAGACAATGGGAATAAGATAGGGATGTGTTAGACCACAATTTGTTGAAGCCATTCACGTGCAGAAGAGCTGATGACAGAGAGGCTTTAATTTCACCTAACTCCAGCTAACAGCTAATTGTTCTCCCTGTAGTTAATTTATTGACCTCTCTTAGCCAACTACCCTTTGGATGAGATTGCACTCTGCAAGTACCTGTTTCAAGTTATTAATTGTGAAAGGAGCCTAGATAGTTGACTTATATTTAGGCACCTTTTAGGCAACTGAAGTCTGGCAAGATTAATCTCAGCTTCAGTATCCTCATCTCCAAGCTTTTACACAGACATGTAACCTACACATATCTGAGCTAAGAGCTTCCAGTGGACGAGTGCAAGCCGGACAAAAGACGAATGCCGCACACCTCAGGTTTTGAATGCATAGTCTATGACTTTTCATCTAATCTTTCTGAGGATATCAGCCTACGAAGTGCTTGGGAACTCTTCCACACATTTCCTTTTTCCATCTGTGTACAAAGGACATATTTTAATTACTTTCTTGACAAAACAAAGCATTTGCTTAGTTAGTTTATAATTTGTGGTTAAGTTTTAATCACAGATAATAAATGTAGTATACTTGTAAAATTACTATAACACAGCTTGTTGTTAATAGATAGTGATAAATATCCAGGAAAACCCCTATCAGCTACTGGTCAGACTGGTCAGACTAACCTTCCACAGCAAATAAAATGTAGTCTAGTGAAGTGTACGTCACTGATTTTTTTTTCTAAAAATATAGGAAGCGCCACATAAGTGTATCATTTTTCTCTGCTTCTGCCACCCATGCTGTTTAAAACATGAGTCTATTCTGTCATCAAAAGCTTTTCTGCCAAGATACATATTAGAATTCTTAGATATATTATATAAGAAAAAAGAATTTGAAGGTAAAACTGAGGTTTTCACTATTCTGTGTGTATTTGAAACACATTGATGGTGTGTTTTATACTGTATCTTTCAAACATTATTACAACTGATGGATCTTTTAGTGGCCCAGCTTGCATGCAAATTAACCCAGTCTGCACTGTCTGTGGTCTTTGCTTATATTTATGCTACAAATAACAATAATACCAAGCCATGCAACACCTATACCAATAGAACAGCCAGCTAGTCCTTAATTCACATGAGAACTACGGAAATCTCTGAAAATGAAGAAAATTCAAAGTATCCATTAGCAGTACTGAGGTTCCAAGTAATCAGGAATCTACTCAAAGTTTTTCTGCAGCTATTGCCCATTTCCTTACCTCAACTCCTATTTAAAGACTATGTGAGGTACGTGATAATTTGCTGACCAGCAAATTCAATGAATTCAGCCATACCTAGATAAGAATGCACAAAAGTTCAAAATATGTGACCTTCACTTCTGCTCTTGCTTTGGCTTTGTCCTTCTCCCTTCCACCCCAAGTCTTCAAAGTCATGAATAAAATCACAAAATCCTACTTAAATAACAACAGTAAAATGAAACTTTTTACCCAAAGTACTCACTGGCTGTCCAGAACTATTACTTGCTCCCAAGAAAAGAAAAGGAAAAACAATCTAATTTCTTCAACATTATTTTCTTATACTAAAAATATAAGATATTATACAGGGATTATGTAATTTCTATAAATTCTTAAATGGAAAATTATATTTTCCTATAAGAGATTATGTAGTTTTCCTACATATCTCTACGTAATAGACATAAACATAAGACAGAGTGAGCTTTCTGTTTGCTTGATGGCTTCCAAAGTCAAGCACCAAAAATCAAAACAGTCCTTATTAAAAACAAAACCAAACCAAACCAGTAGAATTACAGCCATTTTCTTCACCTAAAGACATTTCAAGACCTATCACACTTCATCTTGTTCATTCCTATGTCTGTGGCTGAACCATGGTCCTCTGGGCAGGGAAGGAACATTCCGTAGATGTGCAGAAGAAGGGAAAAATGCTCTTCCCCTGTCAGTAATCTGTTTTAGCCAGACCAAAG
This sequence comes from Coracias cyanogaster, assembly GCA_033124195.1. Taxonomy (NCBI): domain Eukaryota; kingdom Metazoa; phylum Chordata; class Aves; order Coraciiformes; family Coraciidae; genus Coracias; species Coracias cyanogaster. Next base: position 16,508 of record JAVSBS010025307.1, on the reverse strand, counting down.
GAAACACCCATGGATAAAGCATTCTGCCAGTTTTCCGTCATGGCAAAAATAAAACTTGACAAAATCTGCTACACAGTTTAAAACTCGGCGTTGCTCTGCTTCCAAGAAGCTACTAACCTCATGGCCATTAAATCCTCTGTTTAATGTTCATGGCTGCTCAGAAAAGCCAATTAGTGAGTAACACGCTCACATTACAATCAATGAACATGAATATAAGAGTGCACTGAACTTGATGTAAAAAAAGTACTGCCATTTACTATAAGTCTGCCCTTTTCAGGGCACTTGCTTTAAAAGACAGGAGTGAAGAATAAAAGAAAAGTAAGAGTAAGAAAAGAAAAGTAATTGAGAAAGACAAGAGAAAGAAAAACGAGCCAAAGCAAAGTTTTAGCTCTACAGAAGACAGCCAACTGTTGTGGAGTGACAGAGCAGACTCAACCCACCAGTGGGTCAAAAGCACCTGCAGTGCAAGGTCTGCATTGCTAAACACAAGACAAACAGTACCTTCTGGTTTGCATCCACACAGCTTAGAAGTACCCCCCTTATTGCAAACTGGTCACGTCCACACCTCACAGCATCTGCTGGAGGAGTTTTAGGTCTCATCATCTGGCCCTGCACACCTAACACTGTTAGCATTGAGTATGTTTCAGTTCAAAGTATCTGAAGCAATCTGCAGACTATGTTGTAACCCAGCAATATGGCATTTTCAGAGCATGGAATTGAGCACTGTGTGTTGTGCATGTTCAAAACTCCAAATGCCTACACTGGAAGAGTGCTGAAGGATGGAGAAATTTAAAAAAAAAAAAAAAAAAAAAAAGGTATGTACTGCCTCCAGAATGGAGTATTTCCAAAATACAGCCCAGCTACTGTCTTGGAAAGACCTCTAGAAAAGAAAAAAGAACCAGGGAGTGAGCTAACCATTAATCAAGGCAGACAGCTGATCTTCACTGGGCTCCCTGGCCCTCTCCAGCCTTGCACTGTGGAGGTATCCCAGGAATAAAATTTTGGAATGACTACAATGAAAAGAAGAATATAAAGCAAAATAATACAAACTTTAGAGTCGGGAGATAAAGCAAGTTGAAAGAAATGTAGTTGCGCCAGCTGCTGGGAGATGGTTATTTCAACTCAAGTGGCTCCTTGTGCTAACAAGCTATTCCTTCCCTGTACTTAAATTATCTTATTGCAGGTAGCACCATATTGTGCCATACAGTCACAAACATTCAGAGAAACAGAGTAAAACTGTTGTGAACTCTTCACATTTGCATTGTTGGCATCAAAATGACTCCGTAGGTTTTGATTTTGTATTAGTAGCCACAAATTTGCAACACAGCATTCCTGCCTAGAAAACAGCAAATTTTTATTTTTCATTAACTTCATGAATCAGGACATGATTTACTATCTTCATTGTATACGCTGGAAGATTGAGGCACCAGGGGGCTGTGATCCACCCCAAGAGTATAGCCAAGGATACAGCCACAGCATTGTTAGAGGTGATGTATTAATATACATAATTTAAGTATAAGCAATACCACCTTATTCAGATAAAGTCTGCCCATATTAGCTCAACTTTGTATTTGAGTTCACTCTTACAAAAGGAAATAAAGAAGTCTATTAAAAATGTAAAGGCTGAAAAGCTTCTTACTCAGACAAATTAATGTTTAAAGCAGTTATATATCAGGTAGTAATCACAGCTTAGCTTGCAGTATATTGAATATATGGTTCTGTGATCCCTCAAATACTTCCTGTGAAGTTAGATGCCTGTTGTGGAAGAATACACTAGCTGTTCCCACATGGAAAACATGAGAACCACCTAATGACAGCATAAGGACTTGGATGAAGAATATAAATATTGTGATACCCGCCCTTTTCCACGGATGGAAAATGTTGAGGGATCTGTTGATGGGAAAAGTTTGAAAAATTGGTATTCCAGAGCATATACTTGAAATAAAAACCTTTAGCACATCTCCTCTCTGATTATGCAATTTCACAGTACCTGTGTTTTGTGACTGACAGACAAGGGGATAGGAGGAATGACAATGGCTTGGGCGAGGAGCACTCTCTTTTGCATTAGACAAGGGGGTTTGTGGTTTTGAAGGCTGCAGAAGGAACCTTTCAATTCAGGGCATGGAGCAGTCGCTATTTAAGAGAGCTCGGTGGAAACTCTCCCTTCTGGGCAAGTTATTTCATACTTACGCAACAAGAACTTGCCTTCTGTGGTATCTTACACTTCTGGAACCACACAAAAAATGAAGAAAATAGTGAAATACTGAGGCATCTAGTAACAATTTTCCATCTATCTTTCAGACTCCTAGAATATATTAAACACATGGGGTTTAGTTCTACTTTATACACATTTTTACAGGTTTGTAGATGTTATGGAACAGGTTTGTAGACATTGTGGTTTTTTTAACAAAAGCTTCACCAAGGGAAAGAAGAGAAGGACACTGTAAACAACAGTTTACAACATTGTGCTATGCAACATTGTGGATGCCAAGTGAATTCCAAACACTCAGCAGTTTAAAAGTGCTGATATATTCCAAAATAGAGTGCTGTTCTTTCTGATAATAAAATTATTTTGCATTATGTCACAATTTAGTTAATTATTGACAAATAATGTTTTGGATTTTGTATCTCCTGTTGCTTAAATAGTCTGGACTACCCCGTCTTTTCCCCTATCCATTTTTTTTTAATTAGGTCACTGATACCTAAGTCCAGGAGTTGTAAGCCCCTAAGTCATCTAGGGCTGAAGCATGTAACATAACAGCAGAAACTAAAGAACGGAGTTTGTAATAATTTAGCCTGGAAAAGAGTAGGTGGTGGGGAGCATGTAACTGCATCCTCAGATGCAAATGCTTGTCTCTTTCGGGGTCTGAGGCCATGGACTCTATTACCTGATGGCTGCACTGTCTGTACCAGGGCTGGATGTAGCTGCACTGTGAGGGAAGAGGCTGCCCTAGTTGGGTTCCTGAGCGGTTCTCTCTCCCCTGACTTTCTCCACTTTCTGTTCCATTAGTATGTGCACACCTACAGCTGGCAATATGGCTAATGTTTTCCTTCCATCTTAAACTATTCCAAGCAAAATACTCAAACCCCAATTTCACGGTTTGGGCAACTCAACAATTTTGGCTGGTGTTACTAAGTCATCAGGAAGCTGTTATTATGTAAACTGCCATCCTGGGGATGCTTCTTTGTAAATGTATACTTACCATTCAGACCTTCCCATTTTCAGGAATCCTGACACATGCACCGGCCCACACGCCACATCCTGTCACTTAATGAAGGTATGTATGAATCCACGTCCATAAGGTCACGGGGCACATGGAGTTGTGGGTCAGGATAGGCTGCTCTTAGTGACTTATTCCTGCTAGTGGCACAACCCCTTGCTTGCAGAGTAGCATTGTCACCAGAAGATCACAGAATCATGGGTTAAGATCAGGATAATTTAGGTCAGAAGGGACCTCAGCAGGTCTTTAGTCCTACCTCTTTCTCAAGGTAGGCTCAGCCGGGAGCTCAAACCGGGTGTGTGGTGCTTTATCCAGTCAGGCCTTGAAAAACTCCAAGGATGGGGACCGCACAACCCCCCTGGGCAACCTGTGCCACTGCCTCACCATTCTCAAGGAAAATTTTCTCCTTATAACCAGCATGAGGCTGTCTTGTTTCAGCTTGTGCCTGTTGTTTTCACACCATGTTATAAAGAGCTTGGCTTCATCTTCTCAAGGAGTGAGTAAGCCTCAGTCCCTCAGCCTCTCCTCACAGGACAAGTGCTCCAGCCCCAACTATCCTGATGGCCTCTGCTGAACTTGCTCCAATTTGTTGACATCTTTCTTGTACTGGGGACCTAACACTGGACACAGTGTTCTAGACATGGCATAGTAAAGGGGGATAATTACTTCCCCCTTACGTAATGGACTATGTTACTGTTAATATAACCCAGGATGCTGTTGACCTTTGCTGCCACGGCACAGCGAGGGCTCGTGTTCAGGTTCCTGCCGACCACAATGCCATTTGCCAGGAGTAAAGAGCTGATGGATCACAGATCTGCTGACTAGCTATGCATGAAATGTGGGATCTATGAGGGAAATGCACATCTCAGGACAAGAAGTCATAATGTGCTGGCCCCAGCAATGCGGCTCTTGCTCACTATGTGAGAGGAGATCGATCTGAGTCTTCACTGACGGGACTGTAAGCACCCAGACCAGGGAGAGGTGGAGAGATGATAACATTGGAAGTCAGCAACCATTTTTAAATCAACAGTAGTTATATTAAGGATGCTGCCTAACTGATCTTCAGGAAAATGCTTTAACTGCACATGTTCAAACACTTAACAACAAAGCCAAAGTGATGGAAAAGAACACAGAAATCCGATTGAATATTGAGCAAAGGATAAAAGAGGCAGATGCACATTTGTTGCTGTAAAAGGACAAAGGTAGAGGCTGGCCCAGACTGGCAAAAGTACAAATCCTGCTAAAAAGCAAAACCTGCACACTCTCAAGGAACTGCACAAAAAGACCCTTAACCACCCCTATCCAAAGGAGCTCTAACACACTTGGTTTCTATGTACTTTTTGTGTAGGCTGGTCTTCCACAGCTGGTAAAAGGAAATGACAGCAGGGTTCTGTGCTACATCTATTTGTGTGTGTGTAAAAACATGTGTGTTTTTGAAGGTGACAGCAGCCATTTGAAGATCAAACAGTAAACTGAATTCTCACACAGCTGGAGCTCTGCCAGAGCCTGTACCTAAACCTCTGGGCAACCCAAAGGAACCGCCCAAGGCCCAAAATCAACAGATTCCAAGTGGGCTGCAGTTGTCATCAGGGATGCTAAACAGGGGGTTTGTACCACGTACATGCATGACGTAGTATCCCAATGCACATGAGAGAAGATATTTCACAGAAAGATGCAGAAGCCCAGTTCCTCACTCTTCAAAATAATTCTTATAAGAACGGTTCCCCTAGATTTATAACAAATAATCCACATTAAAATCACAGATATATCTTACATATGCATATCCTACACATAAAAATCCAATGAGCATTTCAGAACACTAACATCTGTTGATAAAGCTATAAGATGAAACTATGTGGCTGGCATTTGCACTTTTATGAGGCTCACCAAGACATAGAATTCTTTATATCCAGCGTATTTGTCCCTAAAGTGATCCGATGAACCTTTGTAAATTAATGGGCATAATGTGGCACTCAAACCCACGTACAATTACACCATCATTGGGAAAAATGTCCTGCAGCAAGTAATATCAAATGCAGCATCTCTGTGATGTGATTTCATTATGCTGTTGGCTCATTAGTATTAGCATATGATATGAAGAAAGAAAATAATGATCATAGAGCTCTTGAAATGCTACATTATGTCAGCTACCATTACAACAGGATGAGGAATAAGAAAAGCTGTGTGTGCAAAGACGTTCTTTCAGAATTAAGTAATTCAGTTGGCCCATGACTCTTCTACACATGAATACAGTGACAGAAAATGTAAGAGTAATGAATGATTTGTTTTCTTTTGCACATTTTTCACCAACTTTTAATTACAACCCCAGTCTTCCAATCCATCAAAGTAATATGAAGAAGACTACAAGATTTTATTCGTAGAATAGTGGGCTGTTGACTCAGTGGTTTTATGGAAGGCAGAAAATGTTAGTTTTCACTGCCTCAAATATTCAAAGCCTTTATTAAACTGAAGAGGTTTGAAAAAAACAACCTACAGCAGATAATGTTGATGATAACAGCTTTTAAATTATATTTTTAATTAAAAATTAGGAAAAAACCCATAAAAATACCATCTGCAAAAGCACTAATAAACATGTAATGTATCAACAGTATTAACTGTCTCTTAAGAAGTTCCAGATAAAGATGCAAATGCAAGTCACGTCAAATCCATGTGCTACCAGACCTGAAAGCAAAACTCCTGTTCAATCAGTGTGAGCAGAACCCATGTCTAAATCACATAGTTACATAGAAAGCCTTGGAAATGCATAAAAGCTTAAAAGAAATCCAGTCTTGTATCTGGATCGATCCTGAACTTCCAGAAGGTAATCCGCTAGAATATACTCAACGTATTTCGAGTCAGTATGAGAGAAACAATCGAGCCTTGAAATGTGATCATCATACGTCTGATCTTGTTTCTCTAACCTAGCAAAATGAAGGCTGGGATGTAACTAGAGAAGTCTTCTAGTCCAGTGCATTCACCTAATGCAGGATCAGGTTTAGCAGATATTCAGGAAGCAGATCAAGTTACCATGAGGTAATGAGCCAACTGCTTGCGATAAGTGACCACATCAGCAGATTAAAATGGAACACATTACCCAAAACTTAGCTAAAAAAAGGCATAAGCAACTGTTTGTTAACACTCAACACTAGATTATAGATCCCCCCTCAGAGAAATCAAACCGTTTCTTAAGACTGATAAAGCGATTGCACAACTCCCCTTGATACCTGTTCCAGCAACCCTTATCGACACAGGACTGACACAGCATCCGCCCTAACTTTCTCCTTGGCGCAGACAAAACTTACACACAGTTTCTTTGAAAAGCTTTGCATGAACTGGCCGTCAGGCTCTTACTCCCACTGCTTCTCACAGCCCATCTTTTCTAAGCCTTTTAATATTCCTAATGCCATCCTGTGGATTGTAAACTGTGTGCCAAAGCAAGCAGGATACATTATTCCAGCTGATACCTGATCAGTACCTCAGCCACAGGACTATAGGTAACGCTTTGACATATCTATGACACTTCACACTTGAGAGCTTTTTCCCTCTATTACAACAGCCACAACGCTGCTGACACTCTGATCCTCAGGTATCTTTTTTGCAGTCCATTGTCTCTTATTTTCCATTCAAAATGTTGATTTTCTTATGCATTGTACCTTGTTTACTGAATTTCTTTATATTGATTTCCAGCCCTTACATCCCTTTTCCAAGAATATTTTTAATCATAAGCCTGTTCTTCAAAGTCCTTTAGTATCACATAACAATTTTACAGGAGTAATCTCCCATCTCTTAATTAATGAAAGTATTGAACAGCAATGGAGCTGGGACAGAGAGACAGCTCTGTAGGTAGGATCCCATTTGACAGATTCTCTTACTTTGGCAAAGAACTTAAAATTACTCTTTAGAATAACGTGTTTCCATTTTACACTGATTTCATCTTACTTTACCTACTTTACTTATGATAATGCGGGGTAATATCAGAAGTCTCACTGAAATGAAACCACGTACATCTCATTCACTGTCCCCCCTCTTCTCCGCACAGGGAGCTACCCTCTGAAAAATGGCTTAGAGAATAGAAAGGGAGTGGACGCACCAAAATGAAAATGTGGAACCTTCGATCTTAATTTTTAATGTTATCTCTGATTTTTAAAATTACGTTTTCCAAAGCCTGTGCTTTGAGTTAAGCCTCTATAGTTCATCCTTAGATCTCTTTTATTCTGAAAGAGGATAAGGTGTCAAAGATCTCTGGCTTTGAAAACCTTGTGCATAGGTGATGTAGAAAACCCAATTCAGGGCAGATTTGCAAGGGCAATCGTAGGATCACAGTGATGAGAAGAGGCAATGGCAGCAGGAGCTCATTGCTAACATTATTGCATTTTGGTGAGGAGGATAAAGAACCAAATTCTGCTTGTGTCTGTATTCATCCACTGGCTATCTCAGAACTGCTTGTTTCTCCCAGAAACCCAAACGGGCAGGGAAAAGGTAGATGTGTAATTCCATGGGTGCTCCTCTAGAACTGCAAAATACTGATAACAGAAATATAAAAGTAGGAACGACATGACCCAAGCCCTACAACTGCAGTCGATTGCAGCTTTTCAGCTGTTGTCACTCCAGATCCAAGGACCAGCTTCCTCTGCTCTACAGTTGCAGCAAATCACCCGAGCATGCAACTGCCCTGAAATTGGTACCTGCCCACCTGCCCCACAGGCAAGAAGATGGCAGAATTAGCACTGCAGCAATACCCAGCGTTGCATCTGAACTGTCTCATCATCACACCTCCACCTGTTCTGAGTGCACGTCTGAGCAGAAAAAGGAGAACTGAATCTGAATCCTCCCTAACATGCCAGATGAACAGGAATAGATTTGTAAAGTGACCTGATGTCCACGCTATAAGGACTTCAGAGGGTTTTACACTGAACTGGTTCCAGTATGATACCATGGACTGAATGTATTGGGTGTACTTGTGCGTTCCTAGTACATCTAGTTTAGGTTCATCCAGAGGGAATCCATTTGTGTGCTCTGGGGTCACGCTGTGATGTAAACCAAAGCTTGGTATTTGGGGAAAACTTGCTTCAAAAGCATAATATACATGGACGTGTTAAAGGGCGCTGAAGTCTTTGCACTCATTATGTCTGCCATTCCCTCGGCAAAGATCTGCGCTGGTTTTGCTGCCAAGGCCCTCCTCCAACTGTGAACAGGAGACAGACAGTGCCTGAGACACACAATTGTGGCATTCATGGCAGAGAAACGAATTCAGCCGTGTTGAAATTTTGAAAATTGAACAGTATTTTTTGCAGGCCAAATTTACCTCTATGAAATCAGTTGATTATACAAATTCTTTTTTTAAGCCGCATTATAATCAGCTCCCAGATCAGCTCAGTGGATAAATTGTGCAAAGTGCTGAGCATATTAAGCCATCAATACTAGTGCAAATATAATGCCGTGATGTGATGTGATGCCCAGCGGAGAGACAGGTGCCCCTACCCAGCTTCCTAGGCATGCTTCAGGTCTGGAAGCAATACACTGCTTTAGCTCAATATTGAATGTGTGTTAATAAATCCTTTCAGAGATTAACTAGCTCTTTACAGGGCCAACCCATGTATCCCTCCACTGTACTCTAGAGCTGGGTCCACCAGGAAACACACCACAGAGAGAGCCAGGTGGCTGTAAGAAGAGGTGACCTGTGTCTGCTGGGCACAGTAATCTGAGTTTAGTGTCCTGTTGAGTAGGCAGCAAAGGCTGCAGCAATCTCCTCAGCAGGGCTTGGGAAGCTGGAGGAGCAGGATGAGGTGAGGCCCTAGGCTGAAGGGCAGAATGGAGGAGATGGCAGCTAGAAGGCAATAAAAAGTTGAAGAGCATGTTGCAGGCCTGGGAGGTTGGGAGAACAAAGCTGTGGCTGTGGTAACAGCCCTGGGCCTGGGAGGGTGAAGTGAGGAGGCGGGGAAAAGATTGTAGCAGTGATTAGTGTCTCCTTGCCTCTCCTTGCTGCACTCCTTTTGCATTTTTGGAGGACCTGAACCCATTGTGAGCAGCATTTCAGGAACGGACAGAGCTGTCATCACCTGCCACGTCCTCGTATGACCTGGAGCACCAGGAAGACAGCGCAGATAGCCCACCAGCTCAGTAGCCCTGACCTCATGCAGCTGTATTTCTCTAGGTGTAACCTATGTCATTTGGATTTATTTATTTATTTCCAGGATGTCCCAGTCACGAGTCACCTCAGGTAACAGAGAGCTGCTATTTGACTTCACCTTTCTAAAACCTGTAGTTATCATCATTTTCCAGAACATTGCTGAACAGATACTTCTGAAGTGCGTTGGCTGGTTCCTATAGTTAAGAAAACTGCCTAACATATTTTCTGGCCTTTGCAATGCTCCCAAGATACCAAAGTAATTTCAATATCCTCAACTAAAGTGTTTTCATTTGCGATTCCATCTTTTGGTAATGGCTTGCCTTGTAACTAACTCCCAAGCACTACACAATGATTACAAGTTGTTTTTTTTTAAAATGTTATTTTGATTCTTCCCCATCTGCACTTGTCTGCAGCTACTTTCATTCAAGTGGTAAGGAAGAAGGTAATACAAGCGTTCCTTGTATTTGTACTATGAACACAAATATTTTAGAAAAGTAACTTCAGTAATAATGTCTGTTTATGCTAAAAATAGCCTTTTATTTTTCCTGTGGTGATCTCAAGTCAAGGCTGCGGCTCCACTGTTCAAGTACAGGCCTGTGCAACTTACGCCCAGGGGCCCGATGCAGTTTGCAGCATGTTCTATCCCACTCACGCTGGAGACGCACAAACAGGTGGGTACATTTTCACAGGCTGCTGAGCATAATATGTTCCTGATTGGTGACCTGGAGAAGGCTCCTGAAACTACAGTTACTCCACCATCATTCACCTTGCAGTGAGGAGGCAGAGCTGCTGGCCCCGGGGAAGGGCTTGGTCGGAGCCGGGAGAAGCTTCATGTCCTGGCTGGAAAAAGCAAGAAGCATGGGGAGCTCGGGGTAGGGGCCGCTTTGGGAAACCAAAGGTAAAATGAAAGGTTGGGCGTTGTGCCGGTGGAAGCTGGCGTGCTCCCTGCGCTTCTGACAGGGAGCAGGGTGAGGGTGTGTGAACAGGGTGGCACAGCCCATCTCAGCCACCCGCACCTCAACTCCGGCAAATCTGGATAATCCCCTGCAACACGCTTGCAACGTCCTGGGAACAAAACCCAGGTATCTCCTAACTCTGCAACATAACGTTGGTAAATCAAAACACCCAAGCAGCCACCCCTTCATTTATGTTCTTATTTGCAAACATGAGGTTTAGTTCAAATCATTTAATAAAGCAAGCTCTTTTCCCCCTGGCTTTCTCATTTTTTTTCCCAAAGCCAAAGCATTCCTGGGCAGGAAGAACCCGCACGGCGCCGGAGAAGCCGGGTCAGCGCCCGCTCCCCGGACCCACCGCGCTGGATTTAAAGGAGATCCCGGCCAGGAGAAGGGGACTCTGCGTGCGGTGCCCGCCGAGCGAGCGGGCACAGGGGGGAGCCCGGCGGGAGGCCCGGGGCCGGGGGGATGCTCGGGGCCTGAGGGATGCAGGAGTCGGAGGGATGCAGGGGTCGGAGGGATGCTCGGGGCCTGAGGGGTGCAGGGGTCGGGGGGATGCAGGGGTCGGAGGGATGCAGGGATCAGAGGGATGCAGGGATCGGAGGGATGCAGAGATCACAGGGATGCAGGGGTCGGGGAGTGCCCGGGAGCGGAGGGGTGCCCAGGGCGCTCAGCCAGCGCGGAGCCCTCGGCCGCCAGGACACGCCGAACCGGGAGGACCGGGGGCTGCCCGCCGGGGTCCGGCCGTTACCTTGTACCGGCGGAAGCCGTCCAGCTGCCGGTCGCTGACATACCGCCACCGCCACATCGCCCGCCGCGCTCCGCGCCGCGCCGGGAGCCAGCCAGCGACGGAGGGAGCGCCGGACGGAGCGGCGGGGGCGGGCGGGGGGCGGTTCCTCGGCCGCGCCCCTCGCCCGGGGCCTGCCCCGCTGCCCGGCCCCTTGCCGCGGCCAACGGGGGAGCCGCTCCCCGCGGCCCCGGTGGCGGGTGCTGGTAGGCGCGGAGATGTGCCCGTGAAGGCAGCCTGCGAACCCGCGGTGCTTGAGTAACGAGCGTTACAAACAGGCCACGCTGAGGATTAAAGACCTTCTCGAGGTTCTTTTCCAGCGCGATCTGCCTCTTGCATCTCCTCGCTAGAGCAGCGGAGCCCTGCAGAGCACCTCCAGGTACCTTCCCTGTCCACTGCTAGAGGCAGAGCTGAAACGATACACATCAGGGCCTGAGATCCGATGGACCAAATGGAATCTGTCCAGCCAGGAAATCAATTAAAACCCATTAACGTGCACCCCGCGGGCTCTTCCAGGCACCTACGGCATTGTGAGAGCCAGCGTTATTGTACAGACTGGGCAGGTTTGATAGGAATTAGCTACAAGCTCAAATCGCTAAGTGCAAACTGTATACCATGGTTCTTGTCCTGTATTATTAATTACACCTTAATCGCCTGAGATGCGCTTACACCTGCCTTCTGCTTCCATGAGCAGCATTTAAATTTCTGCTCCTGGAAACAACACAGGATTGTAGCACTCAGCTTCCAGGTAGGGAGTCAGAGCTCGATGCCAGTTAGGAAAGCTAAAGTGTTTGGAGCTCGTCTTTTTTCAGGAGCCAACTCTAATGTTAATTAGTGTTCATGCCCTGGATTTTTATTTGGGATCTCCTTCACCTCTTATTGTTCCTATTGTGTTTTAAAGTTGTATTATGCTATTGAATTAATCTACAGGGTTAATCTAAGGGTATCTAAGAAAAGACTTGTGACTACTTCTGTATCCAGCGCAATTTTTGTTATGCGACTAAGTTACTAAAACTGATGAAACCATTTTATAGTTATCACTTTGATTTCTTAACTCCAACACTCAAACAGAAAAGCAAAAATCTGGCTGGACAACTATTAGCATGGGATGGACAGTGGTAGAAAAGGTGCTTGCTTTTCTGAAAGCTAGGAGGTCACACAGTATCTCTTCTCTTTGCAGGCCTATAAATTTACGTTAAAAGAAGATGTGTTGTCACAAAGATATAGGTATAGATATAGATACAGAACATATACAGATATAACAGATACAGAACATGAGTTTTATTTCCTGTTCTTCTCTCAAAACTGTCTTGGTGTTAAATGAAAAACTTTTTAAAAAAACTCTAATAAATGCCGCACTAAACAGAGAATGTAAAAGACTACATGCAAGTAAAAATGCAATTTCATGAATTCGTACCTCAGCATGTTCTGTGTCTGCTAACGAGCACATCAAGGGAGGCAGCCAGAGGCATCAGATAAGCTATAGAGAGGGAAACAGACTGGTGACTGGGTATGGAACATCACAGAGCAAGTTATGACACACTTAACACGACGTTTGCGATTACTGTGGAAATTATACCGACACGTGCTAGCCCTCGATTTAAGAAACTTCCTTGATTTAGGCATCACGACTCATAGGAATGGTTGGACCTCGAGACCAAGCATGCAGGCTACACGGTGCGAGCAAAACCCACAGCCTCGTGGCTTACTGCTACACCTGATGTCCTCGTTGTTTCCATGCGTCTATGTTCAGAGGTTGTTCCATGCTTATTTTTTTCAGTCTGAGATCTTTTAGAGTTCTTTTCCAGACAATTGCTTGAGCTGTGATCCAAGCCATCTGTCCTATGAGCAGGATTGTGGGCAGAGCAGTGAAAGCAGCCTTAGCGCTGTAGCACATTCTCTTGCGTCTTTTCTGGAAAACTGCTGAATTGTAGCCTGAATAAGGAGGAGCTCTAACTGGGAACAGCATGTGAGTATTCTAACCTGAACCAGCTTCCATCTCAAGGGCTTGAGTGTGGATGAGATGAGCACTAACACAAAAGCCCAAACCAGAGCACAGTCAACTTTCACTGTAGAAAAAGCTCAAGTTTTTTAACAACTGTAGCTGGGACGTTTGTGACAGTTCAGACTTTACTAAGTTGATGACCCAAACATGGCTTTCTGCAGCTCAGCGGGAAAGAATTCAAGGCCAGATTTTAGTCCAGTGAAATCAGCCAGGAAATTCTCAGGTCTTCAGTGCTCTTCACCAATTATGTGCAGTACAGAGAGGAAAGCAGTGATTTATTATTTTGAAAGAGTGGACATATTGCACCACTAGTATTTGTGATAAAAAGCTAAAAAGAATAGCTGTTCCCCAGATATGAATGGCATTAAAAAAAAAAGAAACCAAACATCAATGTAAGTTATATTCTTAATCCATCAAAATGGTAGGCAAAGAGATGAGAGCTCAGGATGGCTTAGAATAAATCCTTGGCTTTCAGTTTTCACTCTCTCTGTTACAGTTTATATTAATACATTAATAACGATGGAGCTTCTTGCATAGGGAAAGCCACCTAGTATGGCAACTTTGGCTTTTAATAATTTATGACAGTGGCTTGGTGATTTCCCAACTCAAAGCTGCCTGCTATGCAATAGCCTTTACCTAGAAGTCATCGAGAAGGGAACCATTGTGCTCATTTCTTCAAAGGGTAGAAAGGAGGACCCCGGGAACTACCGACCTGCCAGCCTCACCTCTGTGCCTGGCAAGATTATGGACCAGATCCTCCTAGAAGCTATACGAAGGCACGTGGAGGTCAGCGCAGTGATTCTCAACAGCCAGCATGGCTTCACCAAGGGCAAATGCTGCCTGACCAACCTAGTCGCCTTCTATAATGGAGTGACCACACTAGTGGACAAGAGAAGAGCTATGGATGTTGTCTACCCGGTCTTTAACATGTCCACAACATCCTTCTCTCTAAATTGGAGAGATCAGGATTTGATGGGTGAACTGCTCGGTGGGTAAGGAATTGGTTGGATGCTTGCAACCAGACAGTAGTGGTCAGTGGCTTGATGTCCAGATGGAGACTGGTGACAAGGAGTGTCCCTCAGGAGTCTGTACTGAGATCACCGCTGTTTAATACCTTCATCAATGACACGGTTGGATTGAGTGCACCCTCAGCAAGTTCGAATACACCACCAAGCTGAGTGGTGTGGTTGACGTGCCTGAGGGATGGGATGCCTCCAGATGGACCTGGACAAGCTCAAGGAGCTTATCCATGTGAACCTTGTATGAACCTCCCTTCAGGCTGCTGTGGAGCAGCCAGCCTCCAACACTATGGATCACACGACTCTATGCCAACCAGCCTTTTTCCCCCCAGCAGTATAGATGTGCTTGGCTTAAGTAAGGCTTAAGATGAGCTTTTCAAACTGAAAAGATCTTGACTGTAGACAGTCAGCAGACCCCATCCATTTTTCAATGGATTCTCCTTCCTTGGGCATAGCGTTGCTTAAGGTTTTTCAAGAACGGTCTTTGTAAGGTCTTCAACACAAGGGTACAGCACAGTCATGATAAAACCAGTTATGCTAAAGTAGCATTGACACTGGACCTAGAAAAGGAAATTCCATTTCTAAAGATACTAAAACATATAAAATGCAGTGTTATCAGTACCTCAGTAATTTTAAAATCTTGTTGAACTAAACTAACAGGAAGAACTTAGGTGGGAGTTAATTGGTTTAATGATTAAAGTTTTAAAAATGCCAGCTCTCAATAAGTGCCTGCATTTTTTTTTTCACCAGTTAGAGCCAAAATAGAGTACTTTGGTGATAGATGTTCAGTTTCAGCTTGCAAAATCTTATCTGCATTTATCTTGTTAAATTACAGAGACATCTAATGCAAAGTTGGCAGATATGTTTCCCAACCGCGACTGTCTGTCAGAAGGTTATGTACTCACATAACTTTTATAGCACTGAACACCAAGAAATAGCAGAAGCCATAAAAATATCATGGATTGTACGATGCCATGGGCAGTATTTAGTGGTGGGACGCTGAGATGACCTGGCTTAGGCCACCCTGCGCGGATGGGCAGCCAGGAAGCCCCCAGCACTGCAGCCCCTCCTGGCTTTATGGCCCAGGGGCAAGCGCTGGTAACCAAACACTTCCTGGGTACGTTCATTCATTTAAACCACATTTTTGCTTTTGATTCTTAAACGATCAGCTATTAATTTTTAATTTGCATGAATGTAAGAACTTGACTCTGTTTGCTTCACTGAAATCTGGCAACCCCTGAGGGTTTGGGGGTTTTTTTCATTTTTTCCACAAGAGCACAGCTTGCCTCGGCACAGCCACGCACCGCCCTGTGAAATGGTACCATTTGATGGAGGGTGGAACTGACAATGCAGCTTTGAGAGTAAAAAGTCTGAAGTGTTTCATGTTGTTTCCTAGGAGACCTTAGAAAGCCTGGAATCATCAAACTGTAACACAGTCTGCAGACGGAAATAGTATTTTGGATCTACGCTGGGGATCTCCCTGGGATCTAGTCAAGGCCCTGGGATCACCTCTTGCCTGATGAGATTAATAGAAATCCAGCTGACCCTGAAAGACAGACTCTAAAATACTTAATGAGTTTTTCCTCATCTGTTGCACCCCAATTAAGGGGCTGGGATGTTTGTGACCTTTAAAATTTCACTGAGGAAATGACTCAAGCCAAAAACCTTTGAATTATATAATATTTGAATTTTACATTCTGTGTACCAGGCTTTATACACTGGAAAGCTTTTAAAGCTGCAACTTAACGCTCCATAAGAGGAAGTAAGTCCATAAACCCATGTTAGACTGAAGGACAGGCACATTCCATCACTATAAACAAGTTCTCCAAACCTCAGTAACTTAAACCTCCTTATCTTTTGGTTCATTTGTATAAAATACATTTTGGTTCTTTGAGAGAGAAGTTCTTTCTGCACAGGGATTGAGAAATATCAATGTGATCAACAGCACTGCAGACAAATAAATGCTCTTTTTTTCTGGTTTTCACTAAAGAAATTCAGGTTGTTAAGAAGAATTTTATATTTTTCACAGAATTCTCATGCAACAAAAATGTGAAATATATTAAATTTCTTAATGTCCCCTGAGCAGCAGTAAATTGGATCTTGAGCACAAGCACAGTCAATATCAGATAAAACGGCAAGCTCAAAGTGTTACTTAAGCCTGTGAGAACACAGACATGCTTCTATATGTAGATTAAAAAAACAGTTCTTCAAAAATTATATAACCAGTTGTCTTAATTATGACTTCCAGAAGTATAATGCACAGAAATTTTTAACAGACTTGAAGAATAATGTACTGGTATTATGAAGCTTAAGCTTTTGTCAAGAAGCTCAGCTCCACAGAAACATTATTTTAAAAAACAACCAGAGTTTTATTTTAATTCCTTATAGGGTGG